>VWYI01020871.1:18897-56249 GCA_013399455.1 Anthoscopus minutus | reverse complement strand
TGCTGCCTCCGCCCCACCGCCCCTCACCTGCCCACACCGGCCTTTGGCCGCTTGATCTTTTCGCTCCTTTCCCGCTCTGGTCCTTCTCCCTCAAGGAGTGACTGAGGCGGGACCCGCAGGCCCGAGGTGCGGCCGGCGACCCTTCCAAAAGCGGCTCCTCCGCACTCCGCCGGTGCTGGGTGAGGGAGCTTTGCTCGCTGCCGTAGAGTCCGTGATGCTTAGTTGTTGTTTAAAGGTTTTATTCTTTGCCTTAGGGCCTGGGCAGATGGAGTTTGGGGTAGTTTTGGAGTTCGGAGTATGACTGTCACAGAGTCTGACACCCTTGACAGCTTGTAAGGGTAACTGATGTTCTTTATCTCTTACAGTCATTTACAACACTGATGGCACTGGCCTGTCTAAACATGAAGATTTCTAGCCACTGGGTGAATCCAAGTTAGCAGACACTTCCTCTTGTTTTCTAGGAAGTAAGCCTCTGGCTATTGAGAAACTGCCCGAATTGCCTTAAACAAATCACTGACATCTGGAACCTCAGTGAGTTCTTTCATCAACAGCCCCTGTGAAGTCTCACATTGTCCTTTTTGATCTTAACTGCCTTCCTGGGTACTCTTGAAGGCTGCCTCTTACAATGAAATCACATGGCCTTTACATGACAGTGAGAGGATTCCTGATTCAAGACCATCTTCTGCTGAAAAAGAAAGAAGAAAAAGAACATACCAGGAAATGTTATTTGCAGATCTCCTGGTCCCTATTGAAATAGAGTAGGGTTACTGGTTCTTGCCCAGTGTCACAAGTGAATTCCTAACAGAGAGCTGGGAGGGCTGTGTTAAGCAGTGGTACTTGGTTGTGCTTCCATTCCCATGCATGTGCATAGTGTTGTTTTCCACTGTTTCCTGCATTCTAGCATGCCATGCACCCCTGAGCACACACTGAAAACATTTTGGTTATGTTCAGTGAGTAGCTGCTGATGGTCTGTTTTTTGGAGTGTCCATGTGCCTAGTAGAAATTTCAAAACATATTGGCATGTCAGATGGAATAAAAATTCTACATTAAGAAAGTCTATAACTATAGTATTGAAATCACATACACTTTTTTTTCTTGGCAGAAAAAGATGTGGAGTTCTGTTTCTTTGCAGGAAGGCTCTACCACCTTTGCTGGCTCAGGTGCTATTGGAAAGAGGAATCAACACTGGAGAGGGCAGAGCAAGCTGCTGCAAGACACAAGCAGCTAGGTAGCAGCCTTTGCCAAAACCCAGACACTTAGAAGCAATTTGATTGGATAATATTGATTTATTGAAACATTCAAATTGGCAGAGCTGTTTGACAAAGAGAATATCACACAGCTTATCATCAACCACAGCTACTGTAATCCCATTGCAACTGTAAATAATTCATATCCAGAGTATTACATTTCTCATCATGTTTTTTCATGCATGACAGTCCATTCTGTAAGTCTACAACTATGAAAGGCATTCTTTTGTTTCCCTTGTTCATGCAGCAATAACAATTGCCTCAATTAGGCCTCTACATCAGTGCATGCAAAAATACCTGACCAAACTGTAAATGAGCTACCCTGGCTACCAGAAATAGCACAGCTGCCTTAGTGCAGCATTCTGTGCACTTTAATTAGATGTGTTGAAGCAGAGCATGTGAGTTGTTTGGAGAGGTAAGGCTGAGAGTTGAGTGGGAGGCATTGCTGACTCCTGACTTGGCCGTTACATACTAGTTTTCACTTTTATCCTTCTGTACAGTTGTCCAGTAGTATGAATAGTCTTGATCCCAAACATGCAAAGCAACCACCCAGCATGTCTGAAGTGTAATTAAACTCTCTTCTCCCAGGTATCCTATGAAAGAGTAACTACAAAGATCATAGTCACCAGAGATAATGCTTGACTAGGAAATCTCACAGACAGCTTTTCTGTGTGGGGATAATAACACTAAGCATCCTCCACAAAGATATAATTTTTTTTTTTGTTTCCCCAGAGAGATCTGCAAGTGTCTTTTATATCATCTCCTCAACTACCACATTCAAAATCCAGGTCATCCAGGGCAGTGGCAATTAACAAAAGAATGTGATCCTCACCTGTCAGTCCTACCTTTTGCTCCTGCAGACAGTAAGTACCCACACACTAACTGTAAAAATTCAGTCTAAAACAATGGTTTCAGACCAACTTTGGAGTCACACAGAAGAACTAAGTGAATTCAGTTCCACTCTGATCTTAGTGCCACTGAGTGCCCTAAACCACTTAGTGCCCTCTCTGCTGGAAACCATCACTAATGGAAACAGGAATAATGACAATTCTGTTATCTTTTGTGATTATATGAAGATAAGTATGTTTTTAAATAAGAGGTTTCTCAACACTTTGGTCATTGATGAAATATGAATGCCCTGTAAGTATTGCTTTGTAAGTACTAAAATAATTTTGATATTAGAAGTACATTTTTCTTCAGTAGCTGTATTTTTGACAAGAACTCAGATTATTCTTTCCTATCTTTATGAATACTTCTCATAACTAAATCCAGTAAGTATTACTGAGGTCATCTCTAAGTGACCATGTGTGCTCTGCACCCCTCCACACTTTGCTGAAGTTTCAGGAATTTCCCTGACTTATATGGACTTCAGTCCAACAACACAAGAGCTATTGATGACTCCAAAAGAGTCACAGAGCTCTTTGTGTATTTCAAACCCTCTATCTCATCATGGCTGCAATAACTCTGCAAGTACAAGCATGAGCAACTAAGCCTGCTATGTTCATACTGGCACTGTCTGGACACATGAAAGAGAGGAACTCATGAACTGCAACTAAACATGTTGGCAGACTGAAGGCTTTCCAATGAAGACCTGAAAGGAAAAGGGAAATTTGCCATAGCATGCTATATCAAACATTTCCCAGAGCACCTCAGGTTAATGGAATGAGAAAACCTGGCTATGATTCTTCTCTGGGAGAATCTCTTCCCCAGAAGAGAATCATACCCAGTGATAATTCCAGTGCCAAATCCACATAAGTAGCAGTGCCAGTGGGGATTTGGGGTTGTAGACATAGATGATTATCATTACTGCAGTGTGGATGCTCCCACATCAGCTTAGTGCATTCATATGAGGTCAGTGGATGTACTTGAGAGATCCAGTGTGTATTTACAGGTAAATAGTGACATATTATTATATCCACTCTAGTTCAAATACATTTGAAGACATGGCATGTTAATAACTTATTGCCAGAAAGGGAATTGATTATTACCAAGTAATTTAATGATGTTTTACTTCCTTAGCTCTACAGTGAACCCAAATAGTTTGACTGGAGCAGAGATTTCACAAAAATTCCCTTGAATTTTAAATTACATTGAATTATTGTTTACTAGATCATTGCCTGGTAAATATGTGTTTAGAGTCCTAAGCAATGCTGCCAGTGCAAATTAAAGCAGTCTGTTGTGCTTATCACTAAGGTAATTTCTTACAAGATCCTCAGATATATTTCCTGGCAGGACCCCTGGAAGACAGATACAGTGAACAAACAGCTGTTTATCTGTTCTAGTTTTTGTGTGGCCATAGCCTTTATTTACCATACACTGTCTAGATCTGTACTGGTTTAATTTCCTCCTGAGCAGATTGTTTTTATCACTAGAGTGAACATTTTATAGATAGTCATGAGATTTCCTTCACTGCTCCCTGTGAGACAAGAAGTACTACTACTTTCAGGTTACAAATAAAAAATTGAAACAAGGGAGAATTAACATCACAGTATGAAAGTGTTCCTTAGTGAATCTGAGCCTATCTGCTTTGTTTGAAAGTTTGAGCATTTCTTTTAATATTTCATTATGCAAGATATATTCTGTGTAAATTATGTACATATTGAAATCTTAAGAGAGGTAGAGTTGTATGTAAATATTACCGTGGGAACTTTCCTGAAAAGCATTTTCAGGGTCATTAAATCCTTGCAATTGCAAGCATGCCATACAATCTGTTTCATAAACTGACTGAATTTTTCTAAAACTAGTTAGGTGTTTTACTCACATTACTGTACTGAAAAAATTGCCCCAGAGTATGATTGCTGTGAGGGTTAAGAATTGTAGCTTCTAAACTGAATTTCATACCCATTTGTTCATATACTAGCAGTGACCACTGCTTCCATGAAATAATTATTTTTGTTCCTAGTGTTTAACAATCCACGTTTGTTCTGCTAAAGTAAACTAGAAAAGAATGAATTGTATCAAACTGACCAAAGGCTAACTAAATTTTGAATAAAAGTGTCCAGCCAAAGGTATGATGCAGTTTAACAATCCATTCAGACCTTAGTTAATGTTGGATAAATTGCTGTGACATAGCTTGTGTAGTCAAAGCAAGTTTTAAGGGAATAACTGATTAATATTCACTCATGTATTCCTCATGCTTTGCCTGTGATTTATACCATCAAGTTTAGGCAACTGCAGAATGGAAGGAATCAGGAAGCTGGCATTAGATGGCAGTTCTGGAGGGCAGTTATTAGCAGCCAGTAACAGTTATTATTATTATTGGCATAGGACTTACTGATTGTCACTCACTGTGGTTTGGCATTGTGTGTACTAGGAACTTCCATCCTGAAAGTCACTAAGATGATGAGACTTTTTGTTCTAGAGATTTTCATTCTGTTATCCATTCCACAGAAAGTTATTATCAGCTGGAATTTAAAAAGGAATTGCAAAGTCTTCCACTTTTAAAAGGCTCTGAATTAACAAAACAAGCAGAAAATAATTTTAAATAAGATACTGTCAGCTTACTGCATCAGAAATTTACCTCTTATCCTGACATTTTTACTTTATCCAATAGAGTAGCTGAGTTAGTAATCTATGGGGAGACTCCAACTTCTAACAATCTGTATTCACTCCCCATGAACTAACACAGGCCCATTGAATAAAACACACAAAACTAACCATAAAAAAAGGGAGCACTATCTAATGCTGATATTTATGGACTGATGGAAAAATGTATATTATTGGAAGGTAGTTCTGGCTAAGTGAAATTGAACATAGGCAGATTGATACTTTTCGAAAATTACTTTATTCCTTTATTTTTTTGTTTGCTCTGATGTGGCAATTTCCCATAGCTAATCTTCAATCTTATCTACAGCTGTCAACTTGTCATTAGCTGGTTTACACTGTTACAGTTTCATTGTGTGTCAGAACACTTTTGATATGCACTTATGTATTTATGTGCTTTCCTTTTCACTGTCTGTAGGAGCAAGTTGATGTGTTGAATTTATCTGGTCCACAAATAACCCTAATTCTACACTTTCTTTTTATCAAACCACTTTATCAGGTAACAAAAGGACCCAACTCAGTGATGTCAAATGAAATATCTAGTAACTGCTGCTTTTTTCTCTGTCTTTGCTTGTATAAAGTTATTCTCTGGGTTACAATATTTTTCAAGCATTTTTTTTCCTATTAAATTTTTCTACAGTTTTTCTAACAGTTTCTTCTGCACAGTGATTCCAATATGCCAACCAAATTTTGTCAATATTCTCAATTAGCTAATTATGCCACAGTTACTATATCCATTTCTTGAACAAATAAAAATAATCCAGCAGATGGATATGAAGATACCACTTATACTTTTTGATTCTCTCAGGTATTTTTCACAAGGCACAATCCAGGAAAAGTTTTATGGTTTATGTTATGGGAAAAGGTTGGTTTCCCATAAAATGGTTAATTTAAAGTTAGGAAACCTAGTATCAAATTAAAAGTGTCCACAAGACACCACACTGAAAAAATCTAATTTTTATGGTTCATGTATATTTAAACATTTTTGAAGGTGAAACTTTGCCTCAGCAGACGTTGTATCTGATCATTTCACCTTCCAGAGCCAGTGTAAACAAGATAAAGTATAAACAAAGATAGACCAAGACTGAGACAAAGCACAAGTACAGCTATAGCTAGCTTGGAGGAAATGTTACCACATGGGTGTTTCTGATTCACTTGGTGACCCCAGTGCATCACAGATCCAAGATGAAATAATGAAAAGTCATACTCATGGTAAAGACAAGAGAGATTTATACTTTCACAGGTATTGTAGGTCAAGTTCAAGTTTAGAAGAAAGCTTAGTTTACTTGTAACCTGTGACTGTGCAACACTATTAAACCAATTGCTCCTTGCTAGAACTTTGTCATATATTCCATTGTAAATAATATAAGGAAAAAGCATGTCCTATTTTCAAGTGAACAATTTATATTTTGCCCCTGTAAGCATAAGAACTATTTTAGGACAACTAACATAATTGTAAATTCTCTGTTTTAAGTTGCTCATTATTTCTCTAGAAATATTCTTCAAATTGTGAAATGAAAATTTCTTACTTCATTCTTTTTTGTGTCACCTGCAAGAACAAGTAGGTTATGTCTTCACAATGCAAACAAATTTTCTAGCGAGCTCTTCTCTAGAATTTTCTCCAGATTAACTCTAAATAAAAGCAAATTTCAGCTACTTTGTTGAAAATTAAAAAATAACTCTCCTGATGTAATAACATCAACCCATTGAAAACTTGGTGTGAACAAAACAGTCATCAAAATACCATTGTCACTTGCATAAGATTCATTATTTTATTCATTATTCCAATTTTTACCATTCATTAATACAACAGCAAACCCCATTTGTATGAAGCATTTTCCTATCTACAAAACTCTTGCACTTGTGTATGAACTGGAGGGGTCCAGACTTTTTCAGATGGCTGGTAGTGTTTTTTGGAAAATTAGAACATTTTTTTTGTCCTGAGAGAAATTACGCCTAGGCAAGCTGAGATGTTTGTATTGGTACAGTGTCTTATTCATGAGCAACTAAGCCATGAAAAAATTTCCAATGCAAAGAAGTGCCTCTCTTCTTTTTGTGTCTTTGCTAATTTAAGATGCTCTCAAGATTAAAAAAAAAAAATAAAAAAAGAATAAAAGGGGAACTACAGTAACATGATTCAAAGCACAATTTGTCCCAGGAGTTACGGTGGTCCTGGGCCATGTGGTCATGCAACTGCAGTGAGAGTTGGCAAAGTTTGGAAAGCTGGGAAATATGCAGAAGCTGTCTAGGATACTGACAACTGCTTCTAAAAATCTAGTTTTCAAATTAATACTTGAACAGTCAGTTAACTTTCAGAGTAGTTGTCACTTGCATAGTATTTGTTTTGATTTCCTTGGGAGAAGCCTATTAAATTGTTATTTCCCATGGAAAAGACAACAGAGAAGGAAGTAGAGATATGAAAAACTGCTACATAGTGTATTATTTAGAGACCACAAAGAAGTCCAGAAAAATCTGGCTAATACAATGTGCTGCCCAGCTGGACACAGACTGAAAAGACTGAGAAAGACTTATAAATCACAGGGCCATTTTGATAGGAATTTGGGAGAAAGTTGGTTGTATTTACCCTGGAATAGATTTAGTCAAAAAGCACTGCTGTGCCTTAGTATGGATGGATCTGTATAAACAAACTGCTTATTCTTAGTCTGTGATAATTACCTTCTCTTTATATGCCCTTGGTTGAAACAACCTCTGTCAGCAGAAACAGAATATTGCCAGCGTAACTTTCACCAACTGCTGTTTTCATTCCATTTCAAAATATGATGCAATAAAAATAAAATCCATAGTAGCTCTAATAGTAGCTCTCAACTCTCAGTTATATAACAAATACAGAGCATGAAATCCTTGTGTAGATGAGATATTTGTAGTGGGGTGTTTATTATTTTAGGAATACTTTCTCCCCACTGCTATTATGACGTGTTGGTACAACTTGCTATGCAGCATATTCCAGCATCTACTAATTGTTGTTTACTACTAGGGTTAAGAGTCACCATAATCTACCTACTGGGCATTTTTTTTTCCATCTTATGATGTCCAAAGATTTTTGAAAAGCACCAACACATTCTTAACCATTCATTGTTAATACTGAAATCTTAAGGTTAGCCCTGGAAAAGCAAGGGAATACTGTGGCTTAGTTTTACTAAATCTGCCCTAAAAGGGATCGCTAATTTTCTGTTGTTGTCATTTTGAATTCCAGACATTACAATCATTAGACCTGAACACTGTGATTAAAATTCCGGTCCTGATGTGTACCTGGTGTTCAGTTCACCTAGAATTTTTAAGCATAAAGGGACATAGAAGGATAGAAATGGTGACAATAGATTTTTCCTTATGATGTCAATAGAGAAGATAAAAATAAACTTCCTGCATGTTCCCTGAGCATGGGACAAGAAATAAAAGGTCTGAATTGTAGAAAGGGGAGTTAGGAGAATATTCATAATGTTCTTGTAGGATGGAAGATGAAGACTCTTCCCTTTCCAATCAAAGAAGCTTATGCAAAGAAGTGTGTCTTGGAGACAAGAGAGGAGCAGCAGGGTAGGTCTGTGAATGCCCAGCTGCTTACAAAAGATGGTGACCAGTGGTACTCATGAGCAGAGGCCCAGCCAGTGACTCGTTTGTCTTCTAAGCTGTTGTTTACTTTTCTGGTCTAAGCTATTCCTCTGCAGCTATTCCTGCAGAATACTGGGTGTGATACCAGCTCCCAGCTCTTCTGTTACCTCAGCCAGGCAGATGTTGAGATGTACATAGCACAGTTTTTTTACAAACCTATGATATTAACTGATTTCAAGTAATATGTGCAGAATTTTTTTCCATCTGGTACTTCCAAGTATGCTTGGAGTGTTTCCAACAATAGCACTTCCTCCCTGAAGATCTTACAGTGTAGCAGAGCACTTTTGAATGATCTCTTCAGTATGCTTTTGTGAAAGGCAGTACAGATTTCAGTGTATAAACTGTGTGACTCTAAGGTGGTGCTGAACCACAGGAATGTCCCTCAGAACTGCAAGTTCTTCAGTGCAGTCTGTGGGAAGGACAAAACTGCTACAGAAACCAACAAGATGATTTTGAAATATCAGTGAGAAGTGAATTCAAGAACATTTAAGAAAGCTCCTCTTGTCACATCTCTTACTGGAAAAAGGAGACACAATAGAGACAAGTGTAAAGCTGTGGACACAGACTGTATCCACATTATGCATGACACTCCTCATGTCTCAGGGAATGAACACATGAGTATGTACTGAATACATTATATTTACTGAATAGGAACAGAGGGAAAGAACCAAAACTTCTCATGGTTTTGTATGTCCAAAATTTACAAGTAAAATTATTTCAGAAGTAGATTTGTCATTAGGAAGGAATTATGATTATAGATTATGAAGAGCAAATAATGATAAAGTATGTCATGTCATGTCATGCATATCATTGTCATGTTCATTCAGCCTCACTATGAACTTCAATGGCTCATCAGAGTGTAAAAATTAAATAGAGATATGTTATTTTCAATCTCCTTCAGCTGCAGTGTATCACTATGACCATGATTATATGTAAGCTTCTACAAAAACTTTAAAGATTCCTGGTTTAATAATTAAAGTGGTTCACTGATTGATATTCATGTGTCAACCAATTTCATCTAAGTATGGGCTACCAGAAGGGGTAGTTTTGTCTTACCCCTCCGTCCCAACTGCAAAGGTCACTTCTGTCAGAAGTGGTGCTCTGTTCATGGTAGAAATCTAACCCAGGAAAAAAATTAATGATAAAATAAAATTACTTTTCATCTACATCAACTGCAGTTTCATCCTGCAGTCCCAGGTGCCCTAGCGGTGGCATGAGGGCTGGGGAGAGGAAGCAGAAGTGGCAACAGGGATTAGGGGACTAGTGGGACCTCCCTTCTCCATGGCAACCCACATTTAGCTCACCATAATCGCAACTGCAGTCTCAGTGTTTCCACAGCATTTGAAAAATGCATTTACTATCTCCTTTGTGTTGGTAAAATACAGTTACCTATTTATTACTATTGACATACCTGTTTTAATAGTTCCTTGTGAAACACTTATACTGGCGCTTGGATATTCTCTCCAACTGGATATACTTAGAGCAATGTAAAACACTATGGTACTATATATGCATTATATAGAAAAATTATTATATGTTATAGATATTATTATTACTATATTGTTATGATAAAATTGTATGTTGCTATAATATTATTCATCTCTGGTTATTAAGTTATTCCCCAATGTTTTAATTACTGCCGTTATACCAAAACCATGGGTAACAAATAGATTGATCTTAAAATGGATTTAATTACTGTAGTTTAGCTTATGTATTATCTTTATAGGCAAATAAACCCCTCTACAAGTCATCAGCAATGTGTATAAAACAAGTGTAAGGTCTACACTTTTCTCATAAAATTGCTTATTTCCTCACTGCTCTGAAATCCTTGCCTATGTACTTATTGTTCTGCAAGTTTCCCTCCCTGATTTTGTGGTTATTTGAGAGCTTAACTTGAAGGGGTGGTGTGGGTTGTTACTGCTGTGGTACAGAAGCATGAAAACGGGGTATATTTAAAGGTTAAGACTTGATGGCAGACCCAATTAATGTACTTCCAAACAAAGTCCAAACTGCAAAAGGCCAGTTCTATATCCTCTACTTCACTGCAGTTGAACATGAGCTCTGAAACACGGATTTAGTTAACCCATCTGTGGTTTCCTCGAGCAGTCTGACTTTGCTCCTTATGGGCCAATAGGCTGAATAAAAAATATTACTTTTAAACTACATATATGTGAAAAATGAAAAATGAAATTCTTTATTCTTCAGACAGGCTAAAAATTAGCTGCGTTGAAAATGTTCACTGGGATAGTGTCTCATGGGATGGCAGTCTCCTATCCTCTTCTATCTGTTCCTGTCTTCATGTGTTAAATCATTGCTCTCTTCCATTTTTCATTTGTTTTATCCCTTTCAACTGAGTAGGACGCTCACTACCTTTCTCTTTATTTCGTAAATTATTTCATTGCAAGTCTGGATCACTTTCGTACTTCTCCTGTTCTCGCTAGGCTAAAATTGCTTGGAGCAGACGCTCCCCCTGGTGCTCTATTTTGTAGTACGCAACGTAGTACAGTCAAAGTGGGGAAGTTTCCAGTTATCAAACGAAGAATTTTAGGGGAATTAAGGAAACTATTATTGAAAATATTTTTTTAATTTGAAATTTCATCTCCTCATTTAAACAGCAGCTTTAAGTAATTTCTCCATAATAAAATTGACTAAATTTTCAAGAATCATTTCTTAAAAGTCTAATCTATTAGCAGTAGCAAACCCTGAGGAAAATGGCGGGTATTTATAAGTTTTCAGTCAGCAAAACCAGAAGTCGGATTTTCCCCATGTGTTTCTTTCTTTCTCCAAAACTCCCGTGCACCACATCATTCCTACAGGGCCACATGACTGTCTGTGAAGTTGTGCTGCTGACTGACTTTAAAAGGCTTGGGGTTTTTTTACTAAGACCTTCCTTCTATCCACCAGTTCGGACTTGTAGCTGCTTTGGTAGTCTTACAGCTCAGTGTTGTACCTACATATGCGTAACTGTCTGACTGTAAATTAGCCTTGTGATTTTCAAAATAAAGTCTGCCTTCAGGTGTAACAGTCTCAGTGCAATTCTGTGACCTGCTATGACTTGAATTCTTACAGGTTCTCTCGTAAAAGTGATCAGGGCAATTTTGCTTCTTTGCATTCACATCCAATCAATTCAACACATGGAAAGGTCACTGCTAACGTAAAAACCTATTCTGTAAACCTCGTCCACTGTCTGGCTAGGACTGAATTCACACTTTGATAAAGCATTAGGAAAACGAGCTCTTCAGAGTAAACACGGTACAAGCAGCACGGGCTTCTGCACTCAGTGTTTCTCCTAAGTTCCTCAAACTGATTTAATAACACAGAATATTCGGTGCCCGTTTTAAGTCTTGTGTTTCCTCTCATGCCACCAAGTGCAAATTTAACTTGTTAAGAGTCAAAAAGCAAAGCTGCAAGAGAGGCAAAATGCAAAACCAGCTTAAGTGTTACTGCATACAAAAGTTGGTAAAACTGGGGGGTTCCGGCTTCATTCGCCATCTGACCGACGCTCGTACAGAGCACACTCTGACCCCCAAGCGCCCCGGGCCACCGAGACGCCGGGGCCGGACTCGAACACGCGGCACGGAACGGAGGAAGGCGGGTGTTTGCACTCATGCGCTCATGCGCACGGCCGCGGGGCGGTCACGTGGCGGGCGGGCCGGGCCGGGAGATGCTGCGGCTGCTGGAGAAGCTCCCGCCGGGACGGGCGCTCGAGGTGGGCTCCCCGCGGCCCCGGGCGGGCCTGGCGGGCGGGGTTCGCCCCGGGCGGGCCGGGCTGCCGCCCTCCGGCACCTGTGAGGGAGGCAGTGCCCGCCAGCGGCGCGGGGCCGTGGAGCGGGACACCTCTCCCGCCAGGCCGCAGTGCCAGGGGACCGTGCTTTGGGAAACTAGAGAGGCTCTCGGGCTTGGAAACGCGCAGGCCGGGTTGTGCTGTGCGGCCCGGCAGTGCCGCTGCACGGGTGACTGAGGCGCCCTGTGACGCGACATGTCAGCATGTAGGTGTGCAGGACTGTAAGTGTGCACACGGCTGTTCAGTCCGCATGTGATTCCAGAGTGAACCTGAATTAGGTTGTGATTCCTCTGGCCAGATCTCGAACTGCCTTTAAAGGGGAAAGGGAGGACAGTTCATAGTCAGGGAGTACCTGTTCGGGGCTTTCTTTTAAATGATGACTGGGCTGCAGTCTGGAAGCATCGAGGCAGTTCCCAGTGGAGGGAGGGTTGCTAATTGAATTGTTTGATCAGTCTTGTATCAGGTATAGATAAACTGTGAGGGAATTATACATTCTGTATCACCTTGTTTCAGTTCCTTCATAAGATAGTTGATGGCATCTGTGGCCGTGCATATCCTCGATACCAGGATTATGGCAATGTTTGGAGCTTGTCAGAATGGATGGAGGTTTTAGAAGAAACTATGACGTATTTCAAAACTGCAGTTGGCAAAAATGTGTCTGATGAAGAGGTAAGAGCTCATCAAACTCGAGTTGACTTTGAGAGATCATGGCTGGAGTGGTTAGTTCTGTAGTTTGTTTAATCCTAAAATTTGTTGTTACATCTCGAGGAGTTGAACGGTAGTAGATTCAGTCTGAATAGGTAGTAGGTAAGAAGCATTTAGAGATACACTGCCAAGACTTCTACAAGAAAAAGTGAAATAGATGCTGATTTTTGAATATTTTTCAAATATCGCAGAATACTTGTTGTAATACTGCTTTAATCACTTAAATATGGTATTTTGAGTTCCACCAGATCAAATCTGTTTGTATAGTACTGCTCATTGGCAATAAAACCAGACCACTTTCTTGTTTGGTTTTCTTTATTCATTAGTACTGCATTGATTGTATGCATATAAATTCTGTAAAAAATCTAACTGTGATCGGAAGATCATATGGTACAAGGACTGTAATTCAGGACATTCCTATAGGCGTGAACTTTGCAAAATCTTGTTCTATTATTAACAAAATTAATTTCTTGCACATTGATTGTATTTTGACGTCCTTGGGGACCTCCCTACATCAGTATTTCTGTTTCAGCTGAGCTGATGTCTGTGCCCTGATGCTGAGAAACTTACATACCTAAATCTGAGTTGTATAGGGGTGTGATGTTCTTATGATTTTAGGGTGGCATGTAGGAAGGCTAATAAAGCCTCTCTACTCTGGGGTCTTTTAATTAAAGTGATTATTTTTTTCTCAGTATGTTGCTGTGATAAACACTCTTAACTATCAAAGACAGCAGCTACAAAGGGCAGCTATCAGCTTAGATATTTTGGTTATTGCAGGTGGTACATGTTACTTCTGTGGTTCATAGTGCAAGTAATCACCCTTTTTTATTTTCGTAGGCTGCAGAGCAGATAGTTGAGTTAAATTCTGACTATCAAGAAACAATCACAAAATGTCTGAAAGGTAGAAAGGAAGAAATAAGGAATGCCCTAGTAGAAAGTGTACATGCAATCTCTTCTGCTCAGCTGCAGGACTTTGACTGGCAGTTAAAGGTGAGAATGTTGCCTTAATATTGTTTGAAAGAAATGTTCTAGACATGAAGTAACTTGATACAGCCCAGTTAGGCCTGTCCCCTCTGCAGAATGGTTCAATTTTTATAGGTATTGCAAAAGCACATTAATGACTAATGCACAAACACAGTAAAGACTTGCCAGAAATTTGTATAAACTTCAAGTGTAAATTTAAAAAATTTGTTTTATTTTGGTTTTCCCCTCTTTTCTTTTAAAGCTGCTCAGGGAGACTTGTTGCTGTTTAGGATCACCTGAAAGTTTTGTATGCTGTTGTGATTTTGAGGCCTGAATAAAGAGTATTTTTTCTCAAAGGAAGAAGAAGTGTATGCTTAATTTTAAGATTAGATGACTGATAAGTTTTATTTAAATGTTTGTTTTTTTGCAATGGACATTTAATAATTAGTTTAAAATTTATCATTTAACTTCCTATTTTGGTAGAAAAACAATGATAATGGTGTTGCCTAAATTAGGATGGTGATGTGAGATTATGAAGACATTTTGTTTAAATTTAGCTCCATCAAAGACTTAAAAACATTACTTATACTATTTATATTTTTGGTTAGACTGTGAGAACTGTTAAACAGATTTGTAGAGCTGTTAAATAGTTTTCCATGTTTACAAGAGTGCTCAATAATTTCTGTATCAAACAGCTTTAGAGATCAAGGAGCAAAACAGATAAGTTTTTGCAAGAGCAGATTAATGGGCTTTAAATGAACTGCTATTTGGCTTCTCTCTTGCTAACCACATTTACTGCTGACCAAAATATGGACTTACATGACCTCCTGGGGATTTTTTTGTGGCTTCTTTTAAATTTTTCTTCTAGAGAATTGTTTGAGTTTCTGTTTTGTGATACAAATTTCTGGTACATGTCTGAACTATTATTTTTCTTAAAACCATTTTTCCCCTTTGAGCTGCTTATGATTTTTTTTCGCTTGCCATGATTGAATGCTGCCACATTCTGATGTGTAAATAAATAAGATAGGTCTGTACAATACTAATCTGTAGTACTGTCAACTTTTCTTTGATTTTAATACATTTTAAAAGCCTTATCTATGCAAGGCAGTATCATAGTCAATAAGAAAGCAAGCACAATTGACATGTAACTTGCATCAGTGTTTGTCTAATAGGATATCAGACAATGTGTTTGATCAGCTGCAGAGTGTTGAAAAATGCATAAAGGTCTCCTCTTTCTCCCAAAAAAATCCATTCTGTGAGACCCTTCTTTTTCAGTAGAAGACCTATTTGAATATGATGATTTCAGAATCTATGTAATTCATTAAAAGCCATGATCAAATGTTTCCTTGCTTTTCACCTAGAATACCAAAATGTGATATCTCAGAATTTTAACAAATTGGTTTTGACAAGTCTGTGAAGATGGGTTCTTTATTCAATATATTGTTGTTAAACAAAAACCCCAATAGCAGAGGAAAAAAACCCTGAAGGCAGCAGAGATGACTTGCATGAAGTTAATTTTGTCATGCTGATGTTTGTTCTGGTATTACAAGTTCAATATAAAATACAGATCTGATAGTATGAAAGACTATAAATTTAATTAATTTAATGGCTCCACCTAACACTTTGTTGTTGTTGTGTTGATCTGCATAGCTTGCTCTCTCCAGTGACAAGATCTCCATGCTGCAAATGCCACTCCTCAATCTTGATTTGGATGTGAGAGAAAATGGTGAAATTAAGCCAATTTCTATAGAGATGAATAAGGAAGAGTTGCAGAACCTAATAAATGGACTGGAAGCTGCTAATAAGGTAACTTTTACTGATGTAATCTTTTGTTCTTGACTTGTTAGGTACTGATTTATTTTAAGCAGAATTTGTAGAATCATAGAATAGTTTGGGTTGAAAAGGATCCATTAAGGTGACCTAGTCTAAGCTCCCTGCAATGAGCAGGGACATTGTTGACTAGATCAGGTTGCTCAGAGCCCTGTCCAACCTGACCTGAATGTTTCCAGGGGCAGGGCATCTGTGTCCAGTGTTTCACCACACTCATTGTAAAAAATTTCCTCCTAATATCTAGACTAAATCTGCTTTCTTTCAGTTAATATGAGTACCCCTATCCTATGCTGAAAATTTGCAAGAACTTCCATGTTTCCCTCAACTTCACAAAATACCAGTGTTTGGGAGAGTTATTTGGTTCATACTAAGTACTTTAATTTCCATGGCATGGTAAATAAGGAAGAAAGTTACAAAGATTACAGTGTAGTAACCCAAGAAGAGAATTTCAAGTGAAACTCTAAGGCTTCTGAGACACTGAAGGGTCTCAGATTTCTTAATAGAAAAGGCTAAGGAAAATGAGGATTTGAAGAGAATGGTGTTCATATGAAATTACAGCCCCTAAGAGCTGTCACAGCTTGCTTCTGTATGGATTTTCTTCCCTGCAAAACTAAATAAAAATAGTATATGAGCAAGGAGTCCTCCGGGACGGACTTAGTGTTCACATGCCCTTTGTTGTGTTCGAGGGTCTGTATGGAAGCTGTGGGATGTGGTCATCTCCATACCTAGTTCTTCGGGCACATGAGGAGGAATTCACTTCAGAATTGGTCCCTTGGCTTTGTGCAGAGGGAATTTCAATGGACCTGGACTTGCTATTCTATTCTACTTTCTGATTACATGCAGCTGAAGAATGGTTTGAGTGCAGTAAAGTTATTTTAAGTGATGGTTGTGAGAGATTGTGAAAGAGAATTGAGAGAGGAATGCTGTGCTGTCAAGAGGAAAGAAATGCTTGTTCAGTCACATATTATACTGAAACAGCAAAAGGCTTCTTTTCATAGGCTGTAAAGTTTTGGTCTTAACTAACTTTAATCTCATTCCTTTTCTCCTTTTTGAAGGTTGTCTTACAACTGAAATGATGGAATTCAGATCAACAGTATCTGCTGGTGATGGCTTCGCCCCCCCAAACATATTTTAAAAAGTGAAAAGATTTTGGTGCTGTAAAATACTGAAGTCAGAAGACTATTATGACTTGTGACCAAATGAACTGCTAATCCTTCAGTAAAAATAATAAATTCCTGTATCTGTTTGACCAAAAATATGAAAATCGAATGTACTTTTAGATGCTTTTAGTACTAAACATTTGTAAGTGATTTCCCAATTAGAATCATGTACAATGGGTGCCACATTTGTTTTGGTAAAACTTTGGCAGTGACTACATAGGTGCCTGATAAAACTAAGGCATCTTACTTGCATTGTATGCTACCTTATCTAATGTGCCATGCTAATAAAAAACATGAGAGAGTATTTGTAGCATTAATGTATTTATACTTGTAAATATGGTAAATAAACACCTGACTTTGTGTGTGAATAACTGTAGTAGGTTATTTTTTGATTTATGGATCCCTAAACTCAATCTTTAGATGCTGGGGGCAATGATCTTTACAAACTAAACCAGTGTAGAACGACAGAGTATTTGAGGTTGGATGTGAGCTCTGGAGGTTGTCTGGTCAGCTTCATTGCTCAAATAGGATAACCTGGAGCAGGCTGCACAGGGCTTTCTCCAGATGTCTTGAATATTTCCCAGTGACTGAGGCACCACAGTCTCTCTAGGCACCCTGTTCAGTGCTCAGAAGTTGTAGAAGCAGCACTGCAGCTTTATTCAGAGTATTGTTGGAGCTTTTAGCTTAGATTTTGTATCATAGTTGATAGCTTCTCAATTAAAAATATCAATGTTTTCAGAAGGGGCTGCAGTGCAGGAGAGGAGCTGACCTATGTAGAGTGTAAGAAAGATATTCCTACCTCACTTAATACAGGAGATAATTGGTAAATTCTACTCTAAACTTTTCTGAAACCAGATGGAATTTTGATTGTATTATGTAACGGGAGTTAAAAGCCCTAACACTAGGCAAGGGTACACCAGAAATCTTAGGGTTTCTACTATTTCTTAGACCATTTTTCCATACATAAAGAGCAAATTATCTCTAATGCTTATATAAATACTAATGAGTGATTCTCATTGTATGTATGTATGTGTCTAGGCAAGCTTTATGTAAATAATAAGGAAAATTATTGATAACTTTCTTCATAGTTTAAAAGTCAGGGTCTTGAGTTTATTCCACTGTACTTTGTTGTGCCATAGGTTTTCATATATGCAAAGTTTAATGCACTAATATAAAATAATGGACTTCAGAGTACTGGTCACAAAAGAGGACCAGAAGCTCTTGTAGAAAGGCTTCTATAGAAAGGATTTTAATGGGTTTAATGGATAGGAAACCTATATTGTCTCTCTTTTATTTGGTACAGATACATTTAATCAGATGTACATGATCAGTGTCAGCAATTGCAGAAAGAAAAAGTGGAGAAGTGGATAAAGAGTTGTAAAGATGAAAGAGTGGAAGATGTATCTTACAGTGAAAGGAGTGCAGCCTCTAGGATGGATATGACTTGATCATAGTCTTGTATTTCTATAAGCAA
The DNA here is from genome assembly GCA_013399455.1 of Anthoscopus minutus. NCBI lineage: Eukaryota > Metazoa > Chordata > Aves > Passeriformes > Paridae > Anthoscopus > Anthoscopus minutus. Next base: position 37,916 of record VWYI01020871.1, on the reverse strand, counting down.
CAAATTTCATAATGGATCAAATAACAGATAAAGGCCTTGTATAAACAAAATATTAGGAGAATGCTGTTTTTTGAATTGTGAGTGTAAGGAATAAATTCACCAAGTCTATTTATATAGGTATATTTGTGTTATGCTTTTTCCTTTCCTCTAGATCTAGTTGCTTTATAGGAGAATACGGCTTTACATGGTTAAATGTTCTGTGTATTGTCTAATGCATGTCTGAAGGTGTAACTCTTGCCCATGTGATGGGCATGTATTGCTAATAGGCTTTTCTAGAGAAAACAAGCTTTATTTTCTTATTGTTGCCATGCTGTTTTTATGATTTAGGACAAAAGGACTGGAAACAACTTTTATTTATAGCAGCAGATTTAATAACAGCCATTTATTTAATAAAAGCGTACATTATTGTTTGAGACGTTATTTGGATAGAAGAAACTTGTATGCTGACGTATTCATACAATTTGTAGATGTACTGTGAAAACTAAAAAAATGCACCTGGAAAGTCTGTACTTCAGTGAAAGGTGAATATTTAAAACTAATTTTTAGTGTGTTGCTGAAGTGAACTTTTGTGTCAACCGTTCAAAAATACAAAATAGTGGTATTTTCTCAACACTAAAAGGCCACAAATAATAACTTCCATTTTTATGTGCAACCAGTGAAACTTCTGTTGCAGAATCTGCTATATCTCACTGATAGAAAACAATTTTTAAAAATGTAGGTGCTACTTTCAATATTTCTGACTTAAGAGTAGACTTTAAGTGTTTATATAGCTTCATTTTAAATTCTCTAGCAACTAATGTAATAATGAATTTCTAATTAAGGATATGTGGTGGTGTTCAGTCTGTAGTATCATCCTATATTTGTCTTCCCTTTACTGCAGCCCTGAACAGAAAAAGCTGAAAAATCTTTTTTCGATTTTTTTTCACTTTAACAAGAAGACAGTTTTCTGATACAGTTGTTGACAGAAATAAATATGCAATGAGATGCTTTTTTTTATAGGTGTTAAACTTTATTGTAAATCGGAGTAATTTTTTTATATAACCATCAAAATTATGTCTCCAACAGGGGCATAACAACACTGTGTGAATGGTTAGAGGGGGACAGGAGCACCACTTGATGAGCAGTCATGAACTAGCAGCTAAAACACAGCATGGCATTTGAAACGTGCATCCTGACCTTACATCCCTACAGAGAAATGTAAGGCACATAATGGCCTCCAGCAGATGGCAAGGAAAAGAACAAAGAATGGAGAGAGAGCTTGCTCTTTTCTGTCAGAAAATGTTGTGGGTTTTTTCTTCTATCTTTGCTCAGAGAATTAGCTACTTCTGGAACAAGAAAGGTCTCCTGTTTTGACAGGTAAGGCATTTGTGGAGGCTGTAGCAGACCAGATTAATGCAAAAAGCTAGAGCTTTCACAAGACCCATTACACTGGTGTTATTTTCAGCTACACTTTTCTGAATGCAGGTAGAAATGAGCAGGTTGAAAATAGGACAAACCTACACAGGACAGAAGCATCTGTAACAAGCTTGTGGCCATTAGCATGTCTGTCAAGTGCGCCCAGCCATGCTCCCTCCTAGCTGAGGAACAGCAGGATGGGTAAAGATGTTGGCATTGCATTTCCACACAGAGGGTTTTACAGAGTGGGAAGCTCTGTCATGCATGTCAGAGCCTCTGGAGGAACTGTATGCTGGGACCAGAGTTAAATGAAACTGCACCAGTAGCAAATCTGAGGAGAGTTTATGGTGTGAGGGGCCCCGCTAACAAAGAAACTTGTACCTGTGACAAAGAATTAGGCCAAAGGTGTGAGAGTTTAAAAGAGACCTCATTAACATTAAAGAACTGAATTTTGTCCTTGCTTATCTGCTGTATTTGCCTGTATCTGTATTTTCCTACATTCTTCCATGTGTGAGCTCCTTCTGATTAACTGGCTGCAGCATGTGGAATAGCTTTGGAATCTGCACATCCCACCACACTAACTGTAAATATTGTTCCCAGGAGATGCTGCCCCTTTGGCCCAATTCAAGAACGTGGGTTCCTATTCTCTCAGCCTTTACCTGGCTCCCTTCTGGGCTCTGCAGTGGAATGGGCCAAAAACACCCCTACTAACCATCATAAGTATGTTCAAGAAATCCCTCTGGCTTTGCAGGTACTAAGGAGAGACCTCTTGAGTATGTAATTTACTCCAGAAACAAAACTTTGCACGGGAGGCTTTTTGAACCAAAAGGTAATAAAATCAGTACCTACAATATAATAGACACACTGTAGGAAGTGTTGATTTCACCGTGTTAAAAGCACCTACAGAAATTCACATTGCATAAACAGACCTTCAGTTTGAATCAGAAAATCAGCACATCTTGATACAAAATAAAAGTGAATTATAAAAATAATGTTACTTGCCCTCCACTGGCATTCATTGCACTTTTCTCTGTTTCACAGAAATCTTCCCTTGATTTCAGAAAAAAACATTTTTTTCATATGTAAGCTTTGATCTCAGTATGCTAAAGGGAACCAGAACTGCATCAGAACAGCAAACTGGCAGTATGGAATTGACTATTGTTATAAAACTGCTTTTGCAACAAAGCAATTATATATGCCAAGAAGCTGTGTTTTTAAAAGATCTAAATAAGTCTATAGAACATTTCTGAGTTCTGAAGCAAGCCTTTCTGATGGGAAACATGTTGAGATATAATTATGCTTTCTTCTGAAAGGTGTTTTTAAGAACCAGTAACACTCTATCCTGAAGTATGCGCATTTTGCTATCATTTTGATTTGTGAATTAATATTTATAATGCAGTATCAGCAGAAAAGGGATTTTTACTCTTCTGGTACTAAAGAATGCTTTTGTAAGTGCATCAAGATAGTCCAAATTTTTTTTTTTACTTCTTTAAATCAACATCAATTATATTTGGGTGGTATACACTCTTTCCTCTGTAAAATTTTAGTTCATACCTGCTTCAGGGCTTCTCCAGAAAGACCAAATTACTCCTACCAAAACCTAGAAAAGGAGAAAAATATCACAGAGGTTCATTCTTTGGACTTTTGCAGGCCTGTGTGGAGAATACTACATAGGCTCTGGCTGTTTTTAAGCATTGGGTTACTCAGCTAGTTTAGCTAATAGAGTAATGAAAGGCACTGGAAGGTGAGGGAATTTTTCCAACTAGGAACTGCTACAGGTCCACAGAGACTGCTTTGGTGATGGACTATCTGTGTGGAAGGATTCCTAGCATCATTTAGATTAAATAATTGTTTTTCATGCCTACAGTAATTTACTTTTTTTGGGTGGGGGGGAGGCAGAGGTTTCAGATCTGCCATATTTCTGTTGATACTGTTTTAAATGGGATCCAGAGCAATACTGGATCATCTAATGAGAATCATGGTTACTGCTATTAACTTCCTTTGTAAAACCCAATCCTGAATTCTTTACCTATGCCGAAGTCTAATTCAGCTCTTTCTTGAAATGATCATTTTCCAGCTTTGTTTCAGAAATGTTAGCTACAGTACACAACATTTAAAGTTTCCTTTGAAAATCTTTAAAAAATCAGGTAATACATTGTCAGCTAGATCAAAATGATAAAGGACATTTCAAAGATAGGGACAAGGAAACTGGTATGTTCACAGACGTGAATGAGATGGATGATGTTCTCACTGAAATGTGTGATCTGCTAAAGGAAACCATCTTTATTACATTTTTGGCAGTGTGATTGATTTTATACTTTTGCATGAGACTCTGTAGGTACAGAGAGCTAGGGATGAGTTAAAAGAAATTGGTCAGAGTTGATCTCTAGCAATATGATGTGCTTCTGCTGCCATGTAATTATTTTAGTTCCTCATTGGCATTGATTCTCAAATGCAGTTGGATTTTGCAAAAGAAAAAAAGCAAACCCATGTAAAAGAGTGAGTACCAGGCCATTTCTTAGACTGACACCAGAATGAGACAAGAAGTGATGTTTTTATAATTCTGGGAAATTCCAGATTACTTACAAAACAATTGAGAAATACATATGTCAAGGAGCAAACAACATAATTAGAGTTAACTCCGCCCTCTGAGGCTGTATGTAGACCAAAGCCACCTAGTCTTCTTTTAAGAAATTCCAGGGTTTTTTCACCCTGTGCATATACATTTCAGCATTATTGCATGCTGAAATTCATTATTCTTGTGTGATCTCTTGCCTTCTTTGGGCTGCAGGTTGCTTTGTTGTCCTTGGAGGTAGGAAGAAACATACAGTCACAGATGTGGAGAAGTCATGCTTTGTAATACAGAAACCACTTTTAAAGTATTTTTTTTACATAACAGATATAACCCAGACTTTTTAAAAAATAATAACCCAGCCTTTTTTTTTTTCACTAATACTCCCAAGGACGTGTTAGCAATGCATCCTCAGTATGTGAGAATTCACAAGAACAGGCTCCATGGTGATGGGAAACAGCTGGTGGAACATGGCCCTCAGGCCCTCATGATTTATGTCAAGAAATCCTCCACTTGCATTACAAAGGGAAGAAGCATTTCCTGTAAGGGTGAACTGGGTGATCCAGCAGATATTCTGAAATAGCAACCTCTGTGCTGTTCAGTGGTAGCATAAAGCAATGCAATGTCAAAAAATATTCCTGTTTCTCTGAAAAGACTATTTTTTGTGTCAAATAAGGCTGGAGTTCATCAAAGTTCTTTCTGCCAGGGAAGAGAGATGGATTAATGTGAGCTTTGCCCTCTGCTAAGCTAGCTGCTTTGTTGAAACGTGTAGGGATGTAGTGTCTCAGATCCTTACTGTTGTTTTAGCTTTTGGTTGAAATTAGCGATGGATTCAAATATTCTTGGGAGCCTCCCAGGTAGGCACACAAATACACACTCAGGGACGGTAAAAACTCAATGCTGCAGGAAACCGAGCCAAAAATGACTTCCAGCAGAAATTGCATTAGAGCTGCACAAACTGCATGGGAGTTTAGCTAAAACCTAATTAGCAGTAGGACCTTATCTATGCTGATCTTGAATCTACTTCCTCAGGGTATATAAACCACTGAAGTACAAATGTGAGGAAACTTAGCATTACAGCTAAGTAATGGTTTATTCACCTTTATTGCATAAAGTCAGCCAAATTGCTCCAACCTACTGATGAGAAGAGATTGTGGTTTTTTTGTGGTCCATAATTTCCAGCTCCAGATGGCAGTGTACCTGGGCAACCCCTTAACAGACTCATTTTGCCATCCAATGCCACTAATAACAATTGGTTTTTCCTTGCTGCCAAGCTATTGCTCTCAGGTGAGAAATGTTTTCTTCTGCTTTTTTTCTCTAGAAGTAGTTGTACCTACAGCTTCTTGACTCTGTATGTGAGGTTATTAGTCCCTGTTGCCAAACTTTGCACTGAGAGCTGAGCTGTTTCCTGACTCAAGGTTTTGGCTTCCAGCTCTCAATGCAGACAGGCCTTTGTGTTCTGCTCAAAATGGACTGGAGTCCAGGGCTGGGGTCTGGATAGGTAGCATGTGTTCCGTGCCTCCTGGGGCAGAAGGATAGATCCTCCTATTTTGGAACATGCTGTTCTTAGGGATTTTTGCATGTGCCCTGCTCTTGTTTTGTTAATGGCTTTTACTCTGCTCCATGCGTTTGTTTGGTTGTTGTTTTTTTTTTTTTGCTTGGAACTGTACAAGGTAACTGCTTTTAGTCCATGTACCTATCAACTATGCCAGAAGTATCTGCTGAACCATAAACAAGAAAAAATGCGTGTGCAGATGTTAAGGGCCTACAAAAAAAAAGCTGTAGACCAGTAAAGCTGATCTTTGCCCTTGTAATCAAAAACAAAGGATCCTTTTTTTTTTTGTAACCTAAACACTTTTTTGGTATCATACTGGATGTTGGCTCTTCTAAACTGTTCACTGCAACTGCAAAGAGATGTTGTAGTATCTCTTCACCATTGGATCAGCTGGGCTTAATTACTTACCTGAGGTCTGTCTGTGACTATCTTTGGGAAATCAGGTAATGCAAAATATGAGCCAAGAGAGTTGTATTTTACACTACAGGTCTGCAGAATCCATTACTTCCTTTGAATTAAATTTTGTGTATAAACACAAAGCAGGTAAATTTTGTGGCTCATGGACTTACTCTGTAAAGTCTTGTGACAGTTCAAAGAATTCAAAACTATTTAATGGGATATGTGTTTGCAATGGACAGCAGATATGGTCCTACTGCTGTCTCCCTCCTGGTGCTATTTTTTGCAGTTATGGAAAGTTCAATTTGCAATACTTCCTTATATTCTCTGTATTCTTTATTTTACAATACCAAAATAATATTGTTAGTTTCCACTGAAATATTCTTGATATAAACATTACTTAACTATGACTAAAAACTTAATCAAACTGTCCCATGTGGGATTCTTGTTTAAAAATTATTTTGGGTTGTTTTAGGAAGGGAATAGGCATATATAGCCTATTCAGAAAATCCTTTTGTCTGAATTAATATTTTTCCTGAATCACCTCAAGATGTACTTAGTGGCTGATTAATTTTGTTAAATTGTGCAACTCTGCTAGAATGGAGGTTAAAGGTTGTAGCAGCAGAAAGAAGACATCCGAGGAGACCACCATTGTGCTCCATTGAACTTGGGATGAGACTGGAACTTTGGAGCCCACAGAAAAATGGATAGTTTCAAAAACTCTCTTAGATCAGAAATGCCAAATGCCTGGTTTGCAGCCTTATAATTTTTGCAGTGAGTAAATTAAATCTATTCCTTTTCTTGTTTGGTGATTATATGATTCTACCTTGTTCTGCAGAAGCCTGCTGCACAAAAAAAGGGAAGGGGCAGCAGGCCCTAGTATGTGAGAATGTTCAGGTCTTGCACAATGTAGGAGGGTTTAATTTATTATTATGTTCTGATTAAAGAGATTGCAATAAGATCATCAGCTGACCTTACTGCCAGGCAATAAGGAACTGCTGAAGAAATTTTCCACATCACTTTTTTGTTTGTATCCTGACCAATGTTTCTTTCTGTACCAGCTTCCACTGATAATACCATCTCAATCCTATGTAGACTCTGTTGGCTTGTATATCTTTATATTCTTAAAAGTATGAAACACTTGCAATACAAAAAAAAATTAACTGATAATTTTCACTAAAATGCTGTGTCAGGCAATATAGTGTCAGTGCTGTTAGGAAACAATTAGCAGTAGAGAAGGAAAATGGATTTAATATAGGTAGAAGATGACTAACCTGTTGCTTCTCAGTTGTGTGGACCCTTTGCCTGTGGCTCCTTGGCTGGAGTTGTCAGGCAATTGGCAGCCAGGTAAGAAGAGGCAGCTCCTCAGGAGGAGTGCACCCAGAATTGCCAGTGTGCAATAAGACTCAACTGCATCTTCTGGTTGTCAGAGGAATAAAGAAATCTCAAGGAAACTGTGTGCAGAGATTTCCTCAGATCTGTTCACAGACATCTACCAACTTTTGGGAGAATGTTGCAATTACCAGCCACAGGAAACCTGGGTGCTAAGAAAAATCGTGGTCTGGGGTATCTCTCAGAGTTGCTTCAAGGAATCAACATGTGGTTTTTTTCTACTTTTTAATACAAAATTACATATGGCACAATTGTTCTCATAAATATCAACTTTGCTACTTTATGGAAATAAGAGAATTCAATTGAGATCAAATTAGCTGATTCCTTGCTTGGAAACTCAGTGGGATTTCTCTCTGCTACTCTTTCTTTCTTTTGAAGATCTCTGCCTCTGAAAATGTTACTTAACTTCTTGAGTGATACTTAATGAACACACTGTGGAAATACTTGCCGTCATAACTATTGTCTGAAGTGAAGCATAGTGCAATAGTTACAATCCTTTAAAATGTAATTTCTTCAAATTTCTCTGCACTCTAAATGGTGAAAGACAGTGACATAGATACCACTAGTGTAGTTTGACTGTGTTGTTTGGAAGTATGCTACTGTGAGCTGCCAATATGTAAAAAGAAACACAGTGGGACAAATTTCAACTTAAAAAAAAAAATTAAATTTGGCACAGAAAGGTCATGGGTGATGGGTAAAATTTGTAAAAATCAAGATAGAGCAATTCTGGTCTACTGCACTATTCTGATCTAAATGTTGTGACCCTGGATTTGTGTTGGGCTGGGTTTTTTTAAAGCTTAAATCTAGAAGTGTTCCATGACGGAGTGTCTTATGTTGAACATGAAACATTATAGCTACTGCAGTTCTTCAGAGTTAATGAAATTGAGAAGGAAAAGAAGTCTAATTATGTTAGTCTGTGGTAACATTATTGCATAATTTAGTGGACATAATACAGCCAGTAAACAATATTGAAAAGAATAAACATGATGGGAAAGACCATTCGGGACCACTTGTCTATCAGGTTAACATCAGTCAAATCAGGGATTTTGACTTTGATCTGGGATGCCCTCCTGCGTAAGTGTCCTTTTTTATGGAGCCTGTGCCTGTCCAGAGCACTCCTGTTGTAGAGGTCTCTGCTGGAAGTGGCTCTTCTGTACTGCAGGTTGGCACTGTCGTACGTGTACGTGGTGGCTCGGGCGTCACGGAGGCTCGTGAACACATCTGAGCTGCCAACGTCATTTCGTATTTCAGGTGGCCTGAGAAGCATGTTTCCATGGGCATCCACCTGTGTCAAGGAAGGAATGTGGATTAGACAAGTTCCTCAGCCAGCCCAAGGTGTTTCCCAGATGGACCATGTGGCTGTAATGTCAAGGTGCTCCTGGGGCTGCAATGACAGCCTGTCATGGTACAGCATCCATAGAAGTGAAAAGATACTGAATACACTTTCCTGGCTAGTGTGAAATTAGCTATTCAACCTCTAAACATCTTCCATCCTGACTCGGCTTCTTGGTCTTGTAATTCAGTTAATTGTCTCATCCTCTGTGAAGTAAAACTTTTGTAATTTTATCTTTTACTTGGATCATGGCCTTTATGAAACACTGATTTTTAAAGTCTGGTGACTGGCACCTGAAGCTTTCACATACTCAAGGTGAAAAGAAAATATTGCTGTCTCTGCCCATTTTAAACAGTTTTTGACTGTTTTAGTGCTGCAGGTTAGTTTTTAAATGTTTTGTAACAATGGGTTCATCATATGAAGAGCATGTAGATACACGTCTATTTTATCAGTTATTGTAAAATACTCATTATGAGAATTGTTTTGGGAAATTACTAGATTACAGAGATTAAATTATAGTATACCATTAACTTGTTCATGTGCATATAGAATAATCCATTTTATTCAATGAAAACTTACATTCTGTCGCATTTTTATGTGTTGGTACCAGCTGTATTGAGGCAACTGTTTCAACTATGCTACTTTATTTGTGCTATTTGTCAGAGCACTGTTTGAAATACCTAAGCAAAGAACTAGAAACTGCAACCAGTATATACATGTCTGGCACAAAAAATTATATATATGTATATTATAAATATTTTTGTATCATTGTCTTCTTATATATGAGTGTAATTAACCATGAAGTGCTGCATTGCTGTGAAGTGTTCTCCTTTTCACAAATCTTTAACTTTCTACATGTTTGTAGTAAAACCTCTTTTGAAAAGTTTTTATGGTATTTCCAGGTTGACTTCTGACTTCTCCATAAATACTTAGTAGATGTTTCAAATTCACATATATTTAAACATCCACTGTAGGTTCTATGAGGGAAATATATATCAGAACACAGGCCTCTTAAATGAAAGTTCAAGGTCTTCACCTCAAGGCTTGAATATTAATGAAATTTTTGGTAAATGGTGGTATTGAATCTATCTCAAATTTATAACAAGCTTGATCATATCTATGGATGACTCTATATCAGAGAATAAGGTATTAATTATAGACAACCTCTAGTCTTGTGAAGCACCATTGATATGCAGTGCTTTGTTTACACTCTAAGCTTTACATTTTCAGTAAGGCATAGCAGAGCTAGAAAATGATATAATAATCTACTTCAGATTTGAAGTATGTGCAAGAAAAAATTCCAAAAACCCCACACAGGGAAACCCAATCTTTGTGGGTTGCTGCAAAGGAAAGATGGGACCAAAGACAGTTTCAGTTCCACCAGGCATGATGTTCCTTCCCATCTCCAGGAGAAATCTTTGCATCATAAATGATGGCATATTTGCACTGTGCCAGACTAAGCATTTACTAACTGAAAACAAAGCAGTGATTGGACTCTTGGTACAAAAGCCACACACGAGAGCCATGGGGTAAAAAAAGTATTCTAAGTGAAGTAATAAGTCACCACAGACAGAAAATGCACTAGTCTGGGTTAGAAATTGATTCTGTGTGTGCTGAAGAGAGCATTCAGTGGTACTGCCCCAGTTCTCACTGCTGTTTTGGTGGGAAAAGCTCACGTGTTCTGGGTTAGAAAGGCCAAATCAGTCACAAATCAGCATAGTGTTTCAAATGTTTGCTTGAGATATTCCACCTAAATGTAAATAAACAGCATACAAATAAGTTGAGAGAGGAGAAGTTAGGGAAGACTCCATTGTAAATACTGGCATTGGTCGATGGGCTGAACCTGTTTTCTACCCCAGAGGGATGCCTGATGGGTAAGAATCACTCTGTGTATGCTGAATACTTTCACTGGGGATTAGCATTTATCTGTGTATTGCTTTAAATATGTTTGTGCAGTCAGATACTATCTATTGCTTTAAATATGTTTTTGCAGTCAGATACTATCACTGGCAATCCTTGAACATTAACCTGTTACCATTTCTTATTAATAAATAGTGATATTCCATAAGCTGTTAGTGTGAGTGCTTCCCAGGTGCTGGCTGTTGCTGGCAGTGGGTAACATACTCAAATAAAGAAGAAGACCCACTTCATAAACTGGAAGACCTGCTGAGGGGTCTCCCTTGATGTCCCTGAGTAAGTCAGTCAAACCACCCTGTGATCCAGCAGGAAGTTCAGTAAAGGGTCCCCTAACAGGACACTGACAGACTGGTCTCAGCTTTCCTGGGGCACTGACAGACAAATCAAATATTAAGGGTTGAATGAATGTCCCCACACAAAGGGGGATGAAACCTGTTTTCACCCATGACACTTAGAAAATTAATTTCCTGCTTAGGATCATCACATGATATTTTAACTGTAAAAATAATTAAAGTATATAAAAAGGAAACAACTCAAAACTAGCATTCCTTGATGGAGAATGAGTCTCAAATGCTTAGTGCTGTCTGGAATTAATTTTTACCTTTTTGTTTTGTTTTTGGTTTTGTACCTTAACTGTTGGGACATACAAGGTGAGATCATCTGTTTTATATCAATACAAACCCATTATTTCTTCCTCTTAAGATGAAAGACTCAAGGCCGTGTTACTCATACAGTTTGTCTTATTGGGACAGATGCTGTATTGTTACCACAATCTGATCTGCAAAGAAACAGCTTATGCTCAGCTGGGATATACTAATTCACAAGGAGATTTACTTGAAGGTTAAGATACTTGTGTGGTTATATGCTTCCTTTCTTTTACTCCTTCCAATAGCCATTGCATTGGAAAATTGTAAGTTTGCCTAAGAGCCTGTGACTGGTCTCTGGCTTTCTATCCCAAGTGTTTAGTGTTTCACAGGACATTTGAAAGGAAGGTGTGATGCTGTGCAGAACTGGGGAGACAATCTGTCACTTACCTTGTGTCGTCATTTATGAACCTTTTGCTGGCATAGCCCATTTCCCACTTACATTTTGAGTGCATCCTACTTTTCTTTTCATACTTAAGAGATATCTTCTGTGTAATTACTATTCACAGTCTAATTGTCTGGGGAAAGAGAAACAGTTGCATACATGGACTATCTAAATATTTTCTTGCCGGGTGATGTCAGTTACATCTAGCTTTGACAAATGGACAAGGAGATATAAACAGTCTTTATGCTTTATTCAGAGAAACAGAAAGATTGCTTGCTACAAAATATTTTTTTTTGTATATTAAAAATAAAAATGGCATAAATTGTGAAGCTGGAGATACTTTATTTCCATCTTCTTCAGTCTGTAGAGCATGGAACGACCACCTATGAATCAGCAGTTCTGTTTGATTTTTCATCTGGTCTTCTCTATACTGTTAATATTGTGGTCAGTTTGCTGAGTGTTGCTGACACATCTAAAGCATGTGTTATCTGGTGAAGGAATTTGAACTCTTTTAGTCTTTGGAGTTGTTTTTCAGATGGGAATGATTGATATCTTCACCTGGCACAAAGAGATGAAGCACCGTTACATATCTTCTAATAGTTACAGGTCCCTGTATGGATAAGTGGTGTGGGTGAAGAGTAAAAGGGAAAAAATGTCCTATAGCTATACATACTTACAGCTGTGCTTCGTGTGTGCTCAAAAAAGCCACTTCCCTCTGCTCTGGTGCAGGCATCATAATACCAGTGAAAAATCTCAAAAAATGATGGAGAGGGTCTAGGAGATGTATTACTGGAGGTCACATAACCTTGCTGTGTCCCACTGCTCTGGATATGTGCACTCTTCCTGCCAAAGACAGAAATACAACTGTTAGAAATCAGCATTTCTATGTTGAGTAAAATTAATGTTCACAATGTCTCACATCAGTGTGTGGAACACAAAATTCACCAATATCCATTCACATGTGTGTGTTTATATACATGTGTGCATACAGATGTATTTAAGATCACAAACATGCACTGCACAGGCAGAAAGCGTTCACTTAAAGCACTCTCAGTCTCAGAATGAGATTTCTGTCTGAAGTGTGAGCACTTAGAAATCCTGGTACAAAGCATGTATGACTTCCTCTTTCGTAAAAGTGATGGTATATGCAATGTGGTGCTTTAAAAACTTTTCATCCCATTCTAAGTACTAATCTCAGTGTAATCTTTGCTGCATAGCATTTAGACAAAACTTTCAATCATGAGTTTTGGCATTTTGTTAGTTAAACAAACTCTCCAAATATGTAGGAGAACTTACCTGCACTCTTATCCTTTACTCAGTTCAGTGCACTGGGGAACATGTAGCCAAGGCTGACATCTAAAGAAGTCTTGATGTCTTCTTCATCAAAAATCCTTGCTGTGCTGTTTCTCATCTAGGCTGGGTTATCTCAGGAGCTGTAGAGGCAGCTGGTCAGAGTTTGTGGGTTATGTTGTTTTTTATCTTCCTTATTTCCCATAGAAATGGATAGACAGTGTCTGTGCACAACAGTCCATACTGGGGTGGCTTATCTCTGCTGCTCTGTGGAAGGCAGTACTTTGTGGGGTCTTGGAGACTGCTGATTGCCTGAACTGAATTTGTGCCCTCACTGTAATAAAGCATCTCCTACACAATGGGACAGAAGGCAAATGTAAGTAAGAACTTTTAATGGACTCATAGGTTCACTGAGACTGAGGATATGATGGCTCTGTTAATGGCACATAGCTGTAGTGTGGGACACCACACACACAGCTCTAGAATTAATAAGATATCACAGAGTTTCTGAAATGGACTTTCTGATGTGTATGTGACACTGTAGCCATCTAGCAAGATGAAGTCTTACTTCGTAGAGTTTTATGTGTTGGTCTCATTCTTCCAACTGAACAGAGGGCTGGAATACAGTTTTGTCCAGATGTTATCACCTCAGGCCAAAACAGTAAAGAAGTTTACAGGACAGCCTGGGCAAGATGTGATTAATACTTTGATGTAATGTATTGTAAGTAAAGCACAGGAAAGAAGAAAATTTTTGGCTTTTTAGGATATGTATTTTCCTCTGAGTCAGACTGGGCCAAATACACATGAGGTTCAAACGGTTTATTTCTGAAAAACTGGGAAAAAGTGAAATAGATTTATAGATGTTTGCAAGCACACAGTGATGTATTGCAAAGTTAAACTCGTCCTTTAAATATGTCCATAGTATTATTTCCTGAAAGTTTTTTGGCTTGTTTTTTGAAGAGTTTTTTTGTGTGCCTGAATTTAGTTGAGAGAAAAATCCTGACATGTATGAAAGCTCAGTGCTACAGGCTTCATTCAAGGCTCACTGAAGAACGGAGCTCATCTATGCTCTTTATTTTTAGTGAAGTTTCTGTATGTAAGAAGGAACTATGTTATAAACATTTCTTCTATACTACCTTCTAAAGCAAAAAATATACAGTTGAAGTGATAAATATCTAACTTCCTTGTACCCCTTGTATTTCTTCTGCAAGAAATACAAAGGACAAAGAAATACATGTCCTGAATATTCATTCGCATTTTCTGTATTTTCTTAGTCTGTTTTCACTCGAAGAAGGAACAGACCATATATTGCTGTAATCTTTTTAAAATACAATTTTTCTCTAGGCAATCTTAAATGCTTTTGCACATGTGTTCCACATGTATTTATCTCTATCATCATATAAACGAACATTTTCACAGTAAGAGTAATGTTTGAAAAGACAGCTTGAACATTTTACCTGGACTCTATTTGTTTCCAGTCTGCTCCTCTCGCCTGTAGCATGTCCTGCCCTGCTTGCTGTCTTTTTTTGACGCTGAGGTCCTTTCCCAAAGAATATGTAGTTTACAAAGGCATATTCCAGCAAGGCCAGGAACACAAACACAAAGCATCCCATCAGGTAAATATCTATTGCCTTGACATAGGGAATCTTTGGCAAGGTCTCCCTGAGGTGGGTGCTGATGGTGGTCATGGTCAGCACGGTCGTGATTCCTGCAAAAGGAAGAAATAGACATTGACTTAAAAGACAAGGAAGGAGATTTGAGCAAAAAAAGACATAATGGCAGCATTGCACCTCTCATGCAGATGGATTAATTATGTGATCAGCTTCTCAGCAGCCAAAGGAATGCGTTTTGCAGAAGTGGAAATAAACATATCTTTGCAAGGCTGCTGATAGCTCCTGCCTTGGCTTTTCATGCAGGGAAGGGTGAATTAAATAACCTCCAATAGCCCAGGCTATGATGGAACTTCTTGCCTTAACTTTTGCAATAACTATGCTAGGGAATGTGATGTTAGCTGAACTGGATAGCAAAGAGTTGATTGCTCTTCCTTCTGTGTGAGAAAATACTTCTCACTTCATTTACACCAGTAGTGCTGCTTGACCCCACAGGTGACTTGCATTGCTAGGGGGATCTGCAATAAGTATCTAGCTTTTGATTTAAAATGGAGTATTGAAAGGGGAAAGGGAAGCCTTTTGATAAAGTGGTGGTGGTCTTTGATGAAAAAAGCAAGTGATATATATGCTTGTACCAAAGCAACTTTTCCTGTTAACTAAGTGCTTGCAAGTAAAGCATTTCCATCTCATTGTATTATCCACCACTGAATGATTTTTTTTCTCATATGTGTTTTTTTCTTTTAGCTGGCTGAAATTACTTTCTAGTCTACTTTTATCACAGGTTGTTAATGCCTGTAGGTAATAGCTCTAGACACAGGCATAACAAATTTAATTTGCAGGGAGCAGGGACAAAATGGCTTTTTGGCAATAGAGCTGAAAAACATATATGCCTTAAAGCACAGGTAGTGCAGAAGATCTTCATTCCTATGGAAAGTTGTAGGAAGGAACATGGTATGGGAAAGAACCCACTCTCTAGGTAAAACAGACTTATTTGGTGTAAGCTGGTATATCTCCACTGATGTCAGTAGGATCTTG
Source organism: Anthoscopus minutus (assembly GCA_013399455.1). NCBI lineage: Eukaryota > Metazoa > Chordata > Aves > Passeriformes > Paridae > Anthoscopus > Anthoscopus minutus. Next base: position 22,392 of record VWYI01020871.1, on the reverse strand, counting down.
TGTGTTCATTCCAGTCACAGATCTGGCCTGAGAGAACACTTTTTAACAACAGGGATTGTTCATGCAGCACAGTGTAGATACCCTTAGATACCTGAATTAGACTTTTACGCTCCAGTTTGGAAGCAAGATACTTGTGGCATGATCCAAAGACCATTATGACAACTGGAAGTCAGTCAGAATCCCAACCTAAGCATGGAGCAAGAGCTTCAGATGTAGGCAAGGTCATACCTGCCTGTCTTCCTGACAACCAAGGCCTGTGTAAGATCACAATTAATGATGCTACAAGCAGCAATATAGATTTGGAGCCACTGTTTTCAAAGGCAGCAAGTGTCCATGTAGTTCAGTCATTTGAGAAGATGTTACCTAGAGCAACTCTGGCTGCAGAGGCATCGTAATTGATCCAAAAAGACACCCATGACAGAATTGTGATCAGTGTGGAAGGCATGTAGGTTTGCAAAATGAAGTATCCAATATTTCTTTTAAGTCGGAAGCTAAGTGACAAGCGAGGATATGCCCCTGAAAGAAAGAAGTCATATAATGACTGATGCCTTACAAAAGGTAGGCAGTGATATTTCTGAGTTGGAGGAAGAGGGGAAAACTTTTTTTAACTTGTCAGTGCTTACCTGTTGTAAATTCCACTCGCTTTGATACCATCTTGTAATCCACAATAGAAAATTGTGGGAGCTCGATGTTATTAACTCCTGTTACAGCTGACTGTCCTCCATTCCAGTAAAATTCAATATCATCAGTAGTGTATCCATCTGAAACAGAGGCACAATTTTATTATTGACTTTTCTTTTTGTTTTATTACTTTGCTTAAATAGTTGCAATTCAAGTGGAAGGAGCTGCTGTTAATCAGGAATTCAGCCTTCTGTTGTGTGACATTCCTGTTACACAGAAGCCTTCTCTATGCTCTGAGGAAGCTTCTATGTAGAAGTAGAAGAGGAGAAGACAGAAAACAAGGACAGAATTAATTATTAAAGTTTGATTTTTAGCTAACTCTAATACAAGTACTTTTTAGTCAGGCTTGAGTTGCTCAGTTTGCCAACAGACAAATACATCATCAGCAAAACTTTTAAACTCTTTTTGGAGGAGCTCTGACAGTAAAACCAGGTTCAATTCCCAGATTTTCATTTGATTTCCTATGCAAGATGTGACAAAATACAGAGTTGGGAGCCAGTGGAGACAAAGATGATTCTAGAAGAATTAAGGTGCCTGTAGTATCACCTGACAATGTCTGTCAGAGCTGTAGGTAACCCTTTGATATTCATGAAGCATTTTATATTTTAATTAGACCATGCCATCTTTGATCTTCTGTTATCACAGAAATATTGCTTTTTACTCCAAAACTAGCACCTTTCTTCTGTTTCCTTTTAACAGTGATGTTGATTATTTATAATTTAATTAAAAATTAACTTGCCATTCTATCACTGGAAATGTTAACATTATTGTTACCATTTTAAGAAATATTTTGATTAAATTTAGAAGTGACTGACTTTCAAAAAAATCTCACAATTGACAACATTTTTGAACTAATATTTAAACTGGTTCCACTTTATTGCATTTTTCTACTTTCCCCAGATATCTACCAAAGGAGAGAACATCTCATCTATTTTTAAATTTTTCCTTCAGGTGTTAGATTTAATCAGGTTTAAATCATATAACACAGATCAAATAAAAACATGTGTTTGAACTCAAAGCTTTAGAAAACTTGACAGTACTTTTGCCAGTTGAATCATAAGCCTCCACAGAGTTAGGAACCTCTCCTTTCATATGCACAAGTAATGCAATATCAAGCTACGGAAATTAGTCTTGAGATGTCTTTTCCTATGATGGTGCCTAGTAATAACCTCATCCCTGGAAGGCTGACCACATGCAGAACAGATCTGTGGTTTCCCTGGTGACAGAGAAGCTCTTATGACTTGCTGCCAGGCTCCAGAGGTTGCTTAGAAAGTCTGCAGCTATTGAAAAGCTATCTTTTGATGCAAATACACAATGACAGGCTGAACAAGGTTAAATGTTCACTAATTTTATTTCTGAACTGCTCAGTGCCAGTGCCATGGTGTTCTAACTATCTGAATTGCTCTGAAAACCACACTAACCTATGTAATATGGATTGCTGCTGCAAGCTTAAAACTGGGTTTCTCATTACTTACGTTATTTTATTTTTTTTCAAATGAACTATCCCAGGGCTGTGACATGGAGCTCTGCATGGCTGGTTTGCATTCCTTTTCACTGCAAAAGGTCAAGGTAGCTGCTTGATAGCAGGATTTCAGTAGCTGCTTTAAAGGCTTTGCACACATACCCCAGAGCTGACATGAGCTACATGTAGGGTGTAATACAGAATGATTGAAAGTGAATGAAGACTACTAAGACTGTTTAAAAGACCAAGACTGAGATTGACAGGGAAGTGTTAACATCATTTTATTGCAAATCTGTTTTATAAAAACCTTCTCTTGAAGAGAAGGTTTCTTCTCAGAAAAGGTGGTACAAAACGGATGGCATTGAAACGATAATCTCATACTGAAAGGGTATTGATTATGTGTAGACTTTGTACCACACAGATATCCTCTACATGGGGTAGTACCCATTCTTTGTCTCTGGGGGACAGAAAAAACCCCCAAAACAACCACAAAAGGGGCATCACTACCTTGATGCTGAGCAGGTACTTGCTGCAAAGTCACAGGTGAAGGTTTAGATATAAAAATCCTGAACTCTGCATCACGGTTTGGAAGAAAACCATGAAAATGATTCTTCTGTTCTGTGCCATCATCTATTGCCCTTGTCACATCCTGCCCTCCAATTATGCTCTGACTATGCAGCTTCCTTGGACAGAGCAGGCTGGGACCCAGGGCAGAGAGAGGAACTACCTCCAGTCCTCAGGAGCTCCTGACTTCATTTGCAGCCTCTTAAGGCAGCTGCAGCCAGCTCTCTGCAGTTTCTCTGACATTTTGAGAAAAGAGGCAATAGTTTGGCACATTATTGTGGCTGAAATTCTCTTCCTTGAAGGTGAATTATTAGTGATTTAGTTGTTGAATCCCACAATGGTGCCAAATAAACACCTGGGATATCAGAAGGCAGATTTCAAAAATAAAACAGGCACTACATCTTATAAAAAGATTGCACCATGTTATTGATACACTATGTGCTCATATTGGATCTTTGCAAAAGGAAATTATGTGAGGATTGTAACGTAGACAAATGTGCTTTTGCCTAGTCTTGCTTTCTATGACTTTGGCTGCTAAATGAAAAGTAGAACTAGTAGCTTATAAAGTCAACTGACCAAAAGTAAGTACTTTGCATGTAGGGTATCAGCTGGTGACAAGTTGTCACTGCTGACAGGCCATACTTTTAATCTCTAAGTCTCTTTAGAAGAGACTTCCAAATACAACAAAAAGTGGGTCTGATGTGAGCTACTACTTTTTATATATAAACCTATGTTATATATGCATATATAATATATATAATATATATATTCTAAATATACAGATTTAT
>VWYI01020871.1:7658-18113 GCA_013399455.1 Anthoscopus minutus | reverse complement strand
ATGCGCGGGGGATGCGCCGGAGATGCACGGGGAATGCGCGGGGGATGCGCGGGGAATGCGCAGGGGATGCGCGGGGAATGCGCGGGGGATGTGCCCGAGATGGACGGGGAATGCGCAGGGGATGCACANTATATATTCTAAATACACAGATTTATTTCTTGAATTAAAGCTTCCCTAAAGCTGACGGAAACTATGAGAAAGGGATAGTGATGTTTTCCACTCAGGAGAATTCACATTTTTTAGCTCCCTTTTTAGAAAAGTAGTTGAGCAAAATCATCTTCCTTTGATTTTAGGTACAGTGAACTTCAGTACATGCATTATTTCCCTGGCAGTCATTGTAATATCTCTGCTGGACACTAACAAGGTGCAAATTCTCCCTGGGCAGTCCATTCCCTGATGTGATAGGATTGTTGCTGTGTGATGCTCTTTCCTTTTGTGCTTTGCACGTTGCTCTGGGTGTGTGAGAGGCATTGCTTTTCACGGTTGACAATGGCTCACGAGGGCAGGAATTGGAGGCCCTCATGTTTCATAGGTGTCATAGACATGGCTTTTTTCTAGCAAACTTAGGAGGAACACAGTTGGCTGCAGATTAAAGAAAGGAATTGATCTCAGCTCTGAACAGTGAGCAGGTGACAGAGTGCTCCTTCTCCTTTATCAAGTAGACAGTGGTTTTAAGTGAGGAGCTGTAGTGATGTAAATTAAGGAACCTTCAAGTGTGGAGCAGTACTGACTACTGGGTAGCAGGCAATGGAAATCCCTTATTTTGGGCAGCAAATGCCTTAGCGTTTACAAAGAAAAGCTATTTCAGTAATAGGAAAAGCGAGTCTTGCCATTGCAGTGGCCAGTGTTAATACCGGTTTGTTCACTGAACTTATCAGTACTGCCCAGGTATTCCCCATGTAATCCTTTCCCTCTGCGTACGCATCCGTGTCACCTCTGCTTTTGTGACAAGAGAGAGCAGCACTCGCAGCTGGACCTGAACACGTCTGAACACGAATTTCGTGAAAGTCAGATATTGCGGGCCTGCAGCGCTTCGATGATGTCGACACGAGCTGTCACGGGTTGGGCGGGAGAACGCCGGGGTTCCCTGGCGGGCGCGGGGAGCGCAGAGCGGCTCCGGCAGCGCGCCCGGGGCCGCGCGGGGGCGCCCACGGTCCGCGCTGGGCCCCGGCGCAGGNATGCACAGGGAATGCACTGGGGATGCACTGGGGATGCATGGGGAATGCACTGGGGATGCACTGGGGATGCACAGGGAATGCACTGGGGATGCACTGGGGGTGCACGGGGGATGCACAGGGGATGCACGGGGAGCTGAACGCATTTGCTCCCAGCTTCTGGAGCGAGCATGGCCTCATTGCTGGGCTGGCGTCCTCGGCAGTGTAGTTCATTTAATCAAGCAGTTTTCCCAGAAATTGTCTGTCTGGATTTGTTGACCTAAATAAGTGATCTCTAAAATTTCATTTATCTCTTTGTTGTATAATGTAATAATGGTCCCTGAAAAATATTTTCCTACTTAAGCATATTTTTTTGCTTGCTAGATTCTTTTCTATCTTCAAAACCACTAAAAAATGCATTTCATTGCCCAGCTCAAGACGTAAAACTTCTGCTTCCTAGAAAATATTGTCTAGAAATAAAAAGACAGCACTTAACCACCAACATTTTGTTTTTACTCTCAGCAGCTAAGAGTTCAAGTGAGAATGATTGGTCAGAAGTACAACAGATCTAAAAAATAACTGTATACACACATGGCAAGAAATAGATTATATATAAATCTCCCTGTTCACAGAAAGAAATATTTTAGAATGTTTCTGACATTGTGATATAGCCAAGTTTAAGAGTGTATGGGATGCCACCAGGGTGTTCTATTTTACACTGCAGCACTTCTCAAATATCTCTGGGATAAATGAGTATCTGTGTTACATCCACAAATACAAGTCATGGTTCCACTATCATTAGCAATTCAACAGATATGTCCAAACAGAATCCCTTTTCCCTTCTGATTCTCTGAGGTGGGTAGCTCTGAAACACCCAGCAGCTGGGCCTCTTCCTTTGGATTCAAATAAGGCTTTTCAAAAGACTACATCAATTCCTTGTGCACAAATTAGTTGGCCCTGGGTAAGGACACAAGGCTGTACCCCAACCCTTTTCCATTCCTCCCGGATTGTGCCCTTCGTATCAACTTAGTCCTTGTTGCTAAAAATGTATTATATTTTTCTGGTTATTATTCCTGTGATTGTTTTCAAAAAGGAAGATAATGCATTTCTTCCACACACCACCAAGGTGGTGCATACACTGGTAAAAGTATTGTGCTGTTTAAACTTAAACTTAAACCTGACATGTGAGTGGCACACCACGCACTGAAGATGTGTGTTGGAAATCAGTGTAACTAGTTAACATTAAGGTGATAGAATTGCTTGAAAAGGCTTCCTGCCACCCTTCTTTGGGTGTGTTTTTGAACCTGTAATGTATTTTTTTTCACCCTGGGGACATGAGTTAGCCTTAGCAACACTGGCCCAAACAAAAACTTGGTTAGACAGCTGGAGTACTAAACATTGAGAGTTTAAGAAGGTTTCTCAAATAAAAATAAATTTTATGTATGGGACAATCTGTTCCATCCCTGTCATAGACATAACTCTCTATCCATTAGAAGAGGAAAATAAACATTATTACAGCATGAAGTCACTCTTGCAAGATCCTAGTCTAGTTCAAAGAGTGAATTACAACCTTGCCTTAATTTGCAAGTATCTTTAATATTGGTTCAGTTTTACGTGTTATCATTTTTGTGATATTAATACATACAAGCCAGTGAGACTAGATATAAACCTGAAAGTCCTGTGGGAGAGAAATTGTTTATTTTTGCTTAATATCTGTATAATGGCAAACACAGCAGGACTTCTCTGTATCACTATGTCTCAACAGAGGGAAATGAAGGATTCTGGATAAGTAGTCAAACTTGCATTGAAAATGCCTTACAAATTAATTTGGCTCCTACTGGATTATGCCAGTGATGGCAAAGGAACTTAAAGGCTAAAATAAATATAATGCAATGAAGAATCAGAAACACACATTAGTATATTTTAGCTAGTATGGCTAAATGTGCAAGAGTACCTCCTATAAGGCATGCTGGTATTTTTTGTTTCCTGTTCACTAGTAAGAATTTAATTCTCATTAGCTGTAAAGAAACCAAAACTAAGGAATTATTAGGAAGGAGAAACAAATGCAAAATACTTTGTCTGCATTTCCATATACATTCCAATTCACATTGTGCTAATTCATGCAGTTTCCTTTCTTCGCCCAAAATAGCAATCTTGAGTTGGCTAGATTGAAGGACACACTTGATTCTAGTTTAGAAAGTCCCTGTCTGAGTCACAGTTCTTTAGCCTGAAGCTAGGGTTGCTGATAAAAAAAGTCTGTAAGATCCTAAGTTATCATGGTGAGCTTGGAGCACATGATTATTTACTGTCCATCAGACTTTCAGACCAAGAAAGCAACAAATCATATGTCTAGTGGCTAGTTTGAAAGAAATAAAGAGAAATTCAGCATACAGATAAACTGCAGAAATCACTAATTGGTGTTAGTGTCCTTAGTTTATTCTTGTTCAAAAGCTGCCATAGAATCACAGAATAAAAACCTGTCTAGGCTGTTAAATATGATACTGTTTCTGAGTAGACGTAGCAAAGGGCAGAACTCTTACTGGAGGTGTTTACTGAGGAAATATCAGCATCTATGTCCTGGGCTCTGTTCTAGCTTTGTTGATATGTTCTGCTGGCCACTCTCAGAGACAAGATAGATGATGGGCAAGATGGACATTTGATCTAAGTACAACAGTTAGAGGTCTGACATGTTCCAATGCAGCATGATTTACCCATCTCATTTCTTCCACCTTTACAACACTTTCCTTTCATCACTGGAGTGATAACTTTTAGCCTGATGTTAAGAGCCTCTAACTCTGCACATCTCTGGGTAATTCCTGTAAATCAAACTGTGATTAAAAAGTCTTGCTCATGCCCACACATTTTGTGCAGTGATAAGCAGCTTGTCCATAGTAGTTTAGAGGTTAAGATGCCATTGAAAACTCTGAAGTTCCTTATATGCAAATATTTAGTGAGCAGTGCCAGTGATCCAAATTTGGACTTGAATAATTTTGATGACCTATTGTCTGAAAATTTCCACCAATAATATATTGTTTTTAAAAATTTTTTTAGAAAGCAGGCAAGCAGTATGTGCTCATGACTGGTGTCCTCTTGTGCAACCCAGACACTTGTGTAATTGTACACGTAATATGTACAAGGTGCACAACTGCTGTCAGCAGGTCATCCCTGATACACACATCATACGTCAGTTTCTACAGACTTTCAACAAGTTTATCATCTTGTAAATTAGTCTGAGCAGCTCTGAAGCATGAAGTTTTAAGATGGCACTTTAGTTACTTTGGTGGTTACATATGCTGAGGAACAGTTTGTTTAATCAATTCCACATTTCTCACTCCTGGATCCTCTTCTCTTGTGGGGTTGAAACACCAAGGTTCTGAAGTCACACTGTCATGTTCTTATCTAAAGACTAGTCGGCAGTGATTAGGGCAGCAGTTATGCATGAGAAGCTTAACCCAAACAGCCTCCTTGCCTTAAGTGCCAGGAAGTGTGCTAATGATACCAGACTGTCCTTAGAGGTTGCTACTGGAAAGAGAGGATTTGTTTCTTTGTAGCAAGTGGCAGGAATCCCAGCCATCTTCTCTTCCTTTCATTCTGAGATGTCTTTTTCCTGATTCTGTTTCAATCTTTCTGCTTTCCCCTTTCTTATTCTTCTGAATGGATGCTCTACTGGTTACCAGCTGTGTCTCAGCCGGCAGAAGGGTGAACCAAAACTCCTGACCTCTTCTGGAGAGGTTTGTTTGCTTTTTCCCCTCTCTTACTTTTTTCCTTCTAACCTTTATTCCCCTCTGGTTTGATAAGCAGGAAGAAAACATCCATTTTTAGGAGCAGCAAAATGCAGACCGCACAATTGTTTCTACTCTAGTCCCAGCAGCACAGGCTGGGAGTGCTAGACCCAGGGTGAAAGACCTCAACATGTTGAGAGAGACCTGCCCTCTCCTGAAAGCCTCGTGCAATCCTTCACCTTGTTTGCTAACTCAAAGGACTTCCACACCTTCACACTAACCTGACTAAGGTAACTTTCTTGCAGTGCTGTCACGAGCACATTTTATACAGAATTTGTTAAGTCCAATGCAAATCTCTTTTCAACCCCACCAGTTTCTTCCTTCCTCTTTCTTCTCATTTGAGCTGCTGTACAATAGATGACTCTCACAGTCTGAGCCATAATCCTAGAAGCTTTTTTTCTGACTTGAGCTGCTTTATAAAGTTAAAAAGGGAACAACACTATTTATAAGCACATTATGTAAACATTAGCAACAGAGGTTCAGCTACTTAGCATGCAATTAATTTAGTTCAGTCAATATTGCATGGTACACAGTTTTGTCTGCTCATATTGTAAACACATCTTGCCCTTGAGCACTTACTGCATTTGACTAATTAAGATCTACTTCTAAGTGCTCTTATTTTGTTGCCAGGCAGACTCGCACAACTTTAGATACAGCTGTTGTACTCGGTGAAAAAGGCATTTGAAATCCAGGTCCATCTTGTTGGTGCTCCAGTATGCCAGGCCAAAACCTGCTCTTATTTAAGGCAATAGGGTCTCTGCTTTCCACAGGACTCAGACTGGAGGTGAATCAGGACATTTTATGTTTCTTACTTATGCCAGCATGTCTTACACAAGTACACATATTTCTGTGCAATATTGGGTTCCCACCTGAGACAGTGAAAACCCTTTAAAAATTTTAATTATTTAATGCAGGTGCATAAAGTTTTTTAGAAAGGTAAATGTGGGACCAAGTACAAGTTCTCTATACTTGCACTTTTTATATAAATAATGAGAATGAAGTTTTCATGGTGGTCTGCCCTTTCTTTACTGATTCTCCTTCCCTCTAGGGGGAGAGAGGAGTGAGTGGCTATTCAGTATTTAGTGCCAGCATGGTCTCACTCACTGTTCTGACTGTATAAGTAGCTGAATTTTCAATTCATGAACAATTTAAAATTACATTGAGCTGCATTAAAATTTCCATTCAGACAAAATTAGGAGTAATTCAGAGGAATTTGGCAATGCACATGTATTGTACACGTACTCCACATTTTCTGTATGTGTATTTTGCCAAAATAATTACACATTACTGAACTCATATACTGTGCTGAGAAAAACTTCTTTCCTGAAAAATACCATGTTCCCTTGTTCCCTGGGCAAACATGTCCCATGTTGCTTGGGCAAAACCAGGCTGAGTTCAGAGAGGAGTGCAGTCCTGCACCAAGGAGATGAAGGTGCCTGTGGTACTGCTATGATTGCCATTTTTCCTTAAGCACTAAAGAAAGTGTAAGGGATTTCTGTGGCTAAAAGCATAGGCTAAAGTCAAGGAACAGGCTTTATGGGTGGTTAATGTATAATCTCTGCTTGGTATCTGCAGTTTTGTGTGGAGGGAGGCAGACATGCAGCACACACTCATCAATGGACTAATGTAAGGTGTAATGGAGGGAGAAGATCCAAGGTCTTATAATCAAAAGATGCTGAATTAGTTTCCTGTCTGCCTAATATTGTTGATACATATTCTTGGTCACAGTAAGTGTATGAAATATTTGAATTACAGGTTCTGTTGCTTTGACCCTAATGTGAATACAAATAAGGCAGTCATGGTCTGTGTGGTTTGGAGGAGAAATGATAGAAGTTTAAATAACAGGGTTTTTTTTTTCCTCAGGAAGAACTCTCCATAGATAATTTAGTGATCACAGAATCATATGAGCATAGAAAGGTTTGAGTTGGAAGGAAATTAAAGTTTCAGGCTTCCTATCATGGGCAGGGACACTTTTCACTATACCAGGTTGCTCAAAGCATCATCCAACCTGGTCTTGAACACTTCCAGGGATGGGGCATCCCCACCTTCTCTGGGCCATCTGTGACAGTGCCTCACTGCCCTAACAGTAAAGAATTTGTTCCTAGTATCTAATCTAAACCTACTGTCTTTCAATTTGAAGCCATTACCCCTTGTCTTGTCATTACATGCCCTTGTAAAAAGTCCCTCTCCAGATGTTTTGATGACACCCTTTAGGTACTGGAAGGTGTTCTAAGGTCTTCCTGGTCTCCTTGTCTTCAGGCTGAACACCTCCAACTCTCTCAGTCTGTTCTGAGAGGAGAGGTGCTCTGTCCCTCTTGGTGGGCCTCCTCTGAACTCACTCCAGCAGGTCCTTATGCTGAGGACCCCAGGGCTGGACACAGCACTACAGGTGGCATCTCACAAGGGCAGACTAGAGGGACATAACCACATCCCTTGACCTGCTGGACATGCAGCTTTTGGTGCAGCCCAGGAAGTTGTTGGCTTCCTGGGCTGGGAGTGCACATTGCCAGGTCATGCTGAGCTTCCCATCAACCAAAGCCCCCAAGTCTTTCTCCTAAGGACTGCTCCCAATCCATCCCTTAACCAGCCTGTAATTGTGCCTATAAGCACTTACAGAATATAAACAAATAAGAATGGAAATAGATTACTCGGAAGATTGGCCACATATTCTGAGCTCAGTCACTGAGAGTATTAGCCAAAATTGCACCTCACCGGGAAGCTGCAGGAAGAGATAGCAATACTGGATAGGAATCCTTAGGTGCTGCTTCAATCAGACTGATTACAGCCCAGATCTATAATTAGAGTTACCAGGCAGCTTTTCCATTTCCCTGGACATCAACACCATGGCTATGTAGCCCTGATCCTGGAGTCCAATGCCTTGTGTGAAATGAGTCATTGTCTAATTCAGTTTCCATCTACATGCTAATGTTGTCTCTTTTAAAAACCAGGCTTGCACTCCAGTGGTAGCAGGTATTTGAAAGACTGAGGGAGATGAATGTGCACCTCTCTGCACAGATGTTTCCTTCACGGCTAGGGAGATCTGAGCTAGAAGTCTGGGAAACTTGGTCCTGCTGTTTCCATGGAAGCCTGATGAATTGAGGGCTGCCAATCACCAGAAAATAGAAATGAAATGAAAAATTCTATCAGTATGAATGATGTCTTCAAACAAAACTGAAATGCTCAACGTTTTCTTCTTGAAGTTTTCCACACACTGTGGTTTCCCCATACCTATGCCTCTTGGTATAGTCTACTCCGGTACTCAATGCTTGTTGCTATATGTTTATGAGGAAGCTGAATTAATAAATAAAGCTGTTAGAAGTGGCAGCAGAAAACTAATGGAGAAGCATTAAGAGTTTTATCTGAAGGGCTCATTTCTGTTCTCTGTTCCTGAGGGCTGGAGGAGCATACTACTCACTTAATAAAACTACTTTATATTAATATTGTCCCAGGTCTGATAAGCCATCTTCCCACACTGAGATTTGAGGCATTGTGTTTTATTATTTGTATTACTGCACTGTCAAGAAGCCAGACATATAGATCAAGACAGAGAAGGGATAGGTACTGAGTAGATAATTTCTTAAGATTTATAATATCTTCAAATACAGATGCATTGGGGGAAAGGCTTCATTTTCACAAACTGAAGCAAATCCATGAGTACCAGAATCTTCCAGTTTGTTCTGGGTTTTGCTTTTATACAGCAATTCACACCTTGGCAGAGGACAACAAAATACATAAATGATACTGATGGCTGTAACATTCTAGGACAATTGTATTGTTTCAAAATACAGTATACCAGCTCTTCCAGGATTGTTATATTTCCAGGTGCAGAGATTATTTTTTCTTCAGCTCTGACTGCAAAAATACAGGCTCATCTAAGAGCACAACTGCTTCTGGAGAAGTCACTCCCCCCTCTAAATGAATCCTTCATTGTTTTTCAAAGCAAGCTAGGCTTTTCCTTTTGCTGTTCCCCTGGCCTGAGGGATCTCAGGGGCTGAAGACTGAGACTTGATGAGGCTGTGCTTAAATGTGACTCAGCTCCAGCTTTCCTGTCCTCTGTAGTCACCAGGAGACACCCTGGGTCACATATTGGTACCTCTGAGACTACTGAGATGACACTAAACAAGAAGAGCAGTTGGTGAAAATAAGTCTGCATTCTTCCGTATGTAATAGAAAAGTGCTTAAGACATACCAAGCTTTGCTAATTTCATATGTTCATGTTCTGGAATTGCTGAATGTCAAATATTTGCTATTAAAACCTGTGCATCCACATAAAGACAGGCTATCCATCTTTTCAAAAATGAGAAAGTCATATAGACTAAACTATCTGCATCTGAGTAACTTGTAAATTTGTGTGCAGTGTAAAAATACATTGTGAAAGTAACATAACTGATTTATAGTCCTCTGGAGAAAGAAATCTTTCTAAAGTGTGGAAACAGAGCAGTCACTGTGGCTTAACACTAGTGTGCTGTGAAGAATGAATTATTTTAGCTCAGTGGCTGACTTAAAAGATCAGTGGTAAGAAATGGCATAAACTGAGCCAAAAATACATTTTAACTTTTGATGTGGAAAAAAAAAAGGAAACATGCAGTCCTACTTGGCTAATTTCTCAGTTTCAATATCAACAAGCTATTTGTGAATCTGCCTCTCAAAGTATCTTAAAAACAACTTGCTCAGCTTCACAGCTCTGTGCTAGTCTTTCTGTTCCTGTGATGTTTAAATCAGTTGCTGTGGATGCTCATGCTGTAACTTTAAAATCTGTCTTGTTTTGCTGCCAGCATGTTCTCTGCAGCTCAGAAGGATGGCATGTCAGAAGTTAATGCGGATCCACAGATTGTTGTGTGCGTGCAGAGTCTCCATGGACAATCCTTCTCAGAGTATTTGCCATGATACAAGCTCAGTATGTGTATTCTGCATAGGGTACATGGAGTAACCTAGAGTCCATTATCTAAATGCTTTAAGAAATTATTGAGTTTCAAACTGCAAAATGCGTTGCCCAGAGAGTAGTCAGCTTGCTGTCCCAGTGGGCAGTATATAGGATAACTTAGGCAGCCTTTGTGCTGATCTCCATCCCTACTCTTGCTGGGGTGTTTTGTACGGTACTGTCTTGCTTGTTTCATGAGTATGCTGTGATAAAATGTGCTTTTCTGTGTCCTGCTGTTGTCTATTCTTTTGTTAGGCTTTGTGGTAACTTGAATATGGTATTTGATCCAGGGGCAGAGTCTTTGTGAAATAAAGTGATTTGTGCATGTCACAGCAGGCACGGATGGAGACCCACCTGCACAAAGGTGAGTTGGGAAAGCTGTCAATAGTGCTAAAAGCAAACACGCTAAAAACATCCTATCACTTATAGCTGGCACATTAAGTGAAGATGGGCAGGCAGGAACCCTTCTGATTTTTCATTCAGATAGTTTGCATTGCATTGTATCTCAGAAAGATGCACTGTTTGAATGATCTGAGTTTTGGAACCTCTCCCTCTCTCTCCCTCTCTCTCCCTCTCTCTTCTTAGTCCATCAAGTTTG
>VWYI01020870.1:30985-90539 GCA_013399455.1 Anthoscopus minutus | reverse complement strand
TGCGACGCGCTGGCCATGGCCGGAGCGCCGCACCGAACCCGGCGGGCGCTTTCTGCAGTTTAAATCCAAACAGCGCGGCCGCCGCCGGCGCCTTCCCCGCCCCGCGCCGCCGTTGGCTCCGGTGGCCGGCACCGCCTCCGCGGGCGGGAGCGGGACGGAGCCCGGCCGGGCACAGCCCTGGACGTGGCCCTGCCGGCGTTCAGGGACGCTCCCCAGCCGGGCACAGCTCTGCCCGAGCCCTGCCGGCCTTCAGGGGCGGGCAGGGATCGCGGAGCTTTTGCCCTGAACAGAATCAAAGCCCTCCGAGAAGGGCGCTCGCAACGATGCATGCTAACAAGTGCTGGAGCTAAAGCCTTGGACGCTGCCACGGGAGGCTGGCACTATGAAGAAGCTCCAGCTTGTCTCTAGCTTGTCTCTAGCTCCAACTGCCCACACTTCACAGAGTCATGGAATATTCTGTGCTGGAAGGGATCCCCAAGCCTCACCAAAGTCCAATTTCTGGTCATGCACAGGGCAGCACCAAGAGTCCAACCGTGGCCCTGAAAGCATTGTCCAAACGCTTCCTGAGCTCTGCATTTGAAACAAAAAGTTACACCCACCCACTGCCTAAATTTCCTCTTCTAGACATCCCCTGGCTATAGACAGCTGTGAGGCAGAGATGTTGAACAGAGTGCCAAAACTTAAACCAATTTTAAAAAACCCAAAAAAACCAACTCAGTGGCATTTTTGTATTATTAAAAGAAATTTAATATAATTTTTAAATTAAAAAATTCAATCTCTCTATTAAAGACACTGAGTCAGGTGCTAATACTGTCAAACACGCTTTTGGCATGAGTTTTACATAAAGTTTAAGATTTTATGCATTGCTTCAACATGTTAAGAAACCATCTTCATACTTACAATAGCAATAAAGTCAATTCCATACAATATCAAATATCCTTTTTTTAAAAAAAAGTTTTAAATATATTAGACTCTGATTGCCAAAATGCCATTTTATACACAAAGCTGCTAATACAATATACAGTTCTTACATTATTTTTTTTCTTCACATAAAATACATTTCATCAAGTTTTATTTGTACATCACTTACTACTGATCAATGGAATTACGAGTTATTGCAGAAGGCTTGCCATCATCTCTTGCTGTCCTGTACATGCAGCAGTCCCGCCTGTACCAGGGTTATCCACGCTCCTGCAACCTCACACTGCAATCTAAAGGCTGAAGACAGAGTGGTGGCAATACTAAGGCTGCATCTGCACTGTTTAAAAACCCGTATCTCCCCTCCAGCTGCGGGTGGAGATCATTGCATTGGTGTAGCTTTGGGAACAGGTATCTCGAGCAGAGTCTCCTCTACTTACTACAGCTTCCATGGTTGAAGTACAGCAAAATATTCTAGGTCATAATTGTGCCATAGCAGACGTTGCCTGGGAAGCCCAGTGGTACTTGAATTGTGTGAGGGAACTGAGAAGTCCATTACCAGTTTGGCCAACATGAAAACGGAATAAAGGTGAAGAACAGCCAGGGAAAACCGTTCTGTCGCACAGCCATGGGCAAAACAAAACAAAAAATGTAAATGTGTTCTGTTGTAAGAGGTGAAACCCTGCTTCTGCAAGCATGTTCTGGATTCTGCCTGTAGAGAACTGACACACCAAAGCAGTCAATGTGATTTGTCAAAATACAATGAAGCCCCTGTGCATTTCCTTTCTGTGTATTTAGGGAAGAGAGAAGTGGCGATCATGAGAGAAATCGAAAGAGCAAATAATAATGTAAGGATCTGGCATGCTCTGAACTGTTATCCCCTTGCAAAAGTCTCCAAGTTAAAGATCAGCAAGAACTGTATAGTCACCACAAACCTTCCAGAGACGAGTTACCTTTAGCAAGTATAAGGCACAGAAATAAGCCAGGTGTAGGGAGAAACCTTCCAGCAGACAGACAACAGTTCAGCCACAGCTCACTGGAGACCAGTGCTATTGCTTTCTCAGGATACTCCCTTCTCCATGGTAACTGATTTAGCTTCAGCAGGGATGATGTGGGTAACCAGAGCTCCAAGACTGAAGAAAAAAGGACACTAGACAGAAGTCATAATGCCATTTGGGAGCTTTTAAAGGATTTCAACCCAGGAATTAAGACCCTGCTCAATAAGCTCGAGAATTCAGTGTCTCCACAGAGTATTGCACTGAGTCATTATTGCTATTGCCCTGCCATGCTCTCCTCCTTCCCCACCAGGTGTTCCTCATCCTGGTGGTTCTTCAACCACACCTCCAAGATGGCACAGAATCACATCAGGTAGAGTCAGTTCTTCCCAAAAATGGGAGGGTTTTAAGATTCAGGAGCACCAAAGAAGTGAGATTAGGTGGGCTGAAATCACATCATGCGGTATGTGAAACACAGATCCAGGTCTGATTTCAAACAGATCCCAGTGCTGGGACTCAAGCCCTTATCTAACATTTCCACGCTGGAGCTCGTTTGGCTGAGCTCATTGTTATGAAAGACACCTTTTTCTCCATCTAACAAATTTCTTTCAACATGGAATGTAAAGCTTCTCCCATCAACCACTTAGTTTGCTAGAAACAGTACAAATTCAGCACACAGGAAAAGTGTTGTGAGGAGAAGGAAGGGTTATTTTTGTGCAGCTCTGCCTGCAACAGACCTGTCAGTACATTCACATTCTCAGATCTTTGCACAGTCTCTATGAGCAACTACAACCTTTGGCTCACTGGTAACTGAACTGTGACTCTAATCTGGCCTTGAATCTGTAATTAGATATTTATTCATCTTAAAACCATTCAATGTATCATAAAAACCTCAAATGCTCCTCTAATAAACTAAGATATGCCAGTCACAACATGATTTCTAGGTTCTACAGATTTTTAGCCATATTAAGATCCAATGAAACAACCAAGTACCTCTGCTCTGTACCTCAGAGCTTTCCTCTGGGATGGCCTTTAAAAGACACAGATAGCAAAACCCTACTATTGTTGTAACACTGCTGAATTTTACAGTGAAAGTGTTATTCCCAGAGGCTTCTACAATGCCCGTGTAAGAGAATCTATATGGTTTTTATTCCCCCAAAAGCTTGTTTTTCTCCACAACAGAGTTCACCACAAGCAGGTTAATTATCCACCTTACAGAATCCCTCATCCCAGACCTACAACCAACAGCTCTGCCAGTGCTCCACAGGCAGTGACCATTACATCCCAAATGTCACCACACAGAGGCATGAATCCATTCCAGGCCATTCTTCAACAGCCTTCCAGCTCACGCCCTGGTGTAACTGCAGCCCAAAGCCAGTGGTAGGTAAATACTTGGCAGGGCTGTGAAACACATCCTGCAGAATTTATCCATTACTGCCTCTTACCATTACTAACTCTCCTGTCTGATTAAGAATGGATTACATTTGATCAGACACCACTAGACTTCACAGCTAGGATGATGAGTGAAATACCAATGGAAGCCAAAAAGCTGTTTGTCTAAAATGGACTGGATTCCTGCAGTTCTAACATATTAACAGCTCTCAGTGAAAGCAAGCCTCAAACTACTTCACACTATTGCATTCAGTGATCTTTTCATTTCCTCGGAATTAGGGTTCAATACACTTGCTAGCACAAAGTTGCTCTGAGAAGGAAAAGGGCCCTACTCCTCCTTTGCTGGGAGGGAAGGCAACATCTGGGCCCACATTTTGCACCATATACAACCTAGCAGATAGCGGCACCAAAATTTGTTAGAGTTCAGAGACCTCATTAGGATGGATGTGGAGAGACAAACCTCACCACCATGGGAGAAGAGAGGTACCTGAAAGATCATCTCCCCTGCTCTGTAATAGCCAGGCCACACTTGGTGTTATCCCAAAATAATTTACTCAAGGTAATCAGAAGATCCACTGTCAACCACACACAGATGCAGTAAAGTCTTTTCAGTTACCAAATCACCCTCTTACTACTAGAGAATGAGTTTAAAAATCCCTTAAGGTCAAGCACAAGAAGTATTTTCTAGTCTTATAATTAGCATATGTTTCAACAATGGAGGGACCACAACTTCTCTGAATGCTTCAAGCTCTGACTTTAGCAGAACTGGTGTTTTAAGTGAGCCAGTTCAACTGCTACCACTTTCTAGCTTGCACCTAAAACTAGTGAGGAAAGGTAATTCTATCTTCATACCATTCAAACTATTAATTTGTCAGCCTGGTACCTCACAGGTCCAAAAGTGTCTCCTGCACAGTGTGGCAGCGGTGGTGACACAGCCACCTCTGCTGCCTCGAGGAGCCCAGAGCCCTGTAAGGGAATTGATCCATCCCCAGCAGTGGCTGGATTTGATGGGGGGCAGAGGATTGCACTTAACAGTCACTGGCAGCCTCAGTCAGCTTTTTATAGCCTAGAAAAAAGTTAAGGCTGTGAGGATCCCCACAGAGGGAGAGTACATGTGAAGGGGAATATTGATGTTGAACAGGCGCCAGATAAAAGGAAGATGGGTGGAAGCTGCATTTGCTGTTGCTTGGCTGAAGCACAACTACATGAGCTGGATTTATCCACTGATGGCTTACAGAGACCCAAACAGGTTTATGTCTTTAGAGTTTGGAATTTAAGCTGCCCAAGAAGACACATATTCATGCAGGCAAACAGTTACGTGTGTGACAGCCCCTCTGTGAAGAGGAGTTAAAGATTTACAATTTCTTCTTAGATACAACTGAAGTGTGGCCAGTTCCTCAGAGCTGTCCCACACTCTCCTCTCACCTCCCCCAGGTACACAAAGCCTGAATTTGCTGCAAAGCCAGTGCCAAACTCCCAGGTTACCCCGTGCCAGTGTTTGCCAGGTGGGCTGTCAGAGCTCACGTGAACTACACCAAGACAGTGTTGGTGCTGCAGCTGCTCCACAGCAGAGAGGCTTTGTTAAGTACTGACATTGTCAGGCAACTCCCACAGACACAGAGGCCTTTAAACCTTCCTCTGCCAGCTGCTACCCACTGCTGACAGCTTCAGCAAGGGAGCTGGAAAACAGAACAAAGCATCTTCTGTCCTGCTGCAGTGTTCAATCACCACAGCAATGGTTAAAGTTATTTCTCAGCCAAAAACTGCAGGTTAATGTGAGTGTTGTCACATCTACAGGATTAGAAATGCTTTCATGGTGTTCCTAGGTTAGTGTTGGCAAGCCTTTCCTTCCCATCCCTCCTGAGCCCTGTGGTTCTGGAAATCCAGAAAAAATCAGAATGCAAAGCATATTGTCCCTAGTATCTGTGTTGAGCCTACAGAGTAAACAAACAGAATCAATAGGAAAGTGAGATCAACAAAAGTCTTTTCAGTTTTAACAAATTAGGAGTCTAAATAGTACAAATAAGTTTTTTAAATTACTTATCCCAATATAGACCTTTGTCAGTATTTTATTGCAGTAAAATTCTATTGCCAGGGCCCCTTTATTGCAACATCAGTTTTAAAGCCTATTGAGTGAAGCCTGTTCCAGGAAAGTTCTGCTTCAAACCTGATGGCAGTCTGCAGTGACGAGCTGACACGAGCAGAACAGGACCCAGCCAGTGCACAGTTTGTGATGGTGAGCTGTCACTGCAAGGAGGTAACGCCTTGCAAACTTCCCAAGTGCAGCATCTGTGCTTGCTTGTTGCTCCAGCCCAGGAAGTCCACTCTTGCAAACCTCACATGGGGGCTGACCTCCCCTCCAGGATATGTGCATCACCCAAGAGTGAAAACACAGGCGTGAACCATCACCTTCCAGCTGCTCGATGACTTACAGCCAGAGGCTCAGGCACAAAGATTTGAATTCAGATCCTTTCTTTGTTCCAAGGCATCTCATAACTTACCAAGGATGAGGAGGCAGCACACCATACCTTCTTCCCCAGGGAGCAAGACTAAGGAGACTCCTTTGACATTGTATCGATGTGCATCCCTTCCTCTCCTAAGAGCCTTGCTCCACCGACATGACTCATCCAGCTGCAATGGGAGTAATTGGCAGGGTAAAGTACAACTCGAGATGAACAAGGCTGCCACAGTCAGGATGTCCGTAACCAAATTCTCCCTTTGGAATGCAAACAACCTGGCCACTGTGATGGATCCAACCAGCCCACCCACATCTCCTTTCCTCTGGGGTGAGAGACAGACTGGACTAGGAAATCCTGCAGCACCCGTGCACCTTCTCTTCCATTTCCTCCATGGGAGCTTTGAATTTCAAGAGGGGCGGATCACCACTGGACACTGTGTAATACACTGAGGTCCCATTGGAGCTGTAGGGAGAAGTCCTGGATTCGATTAAGTGCGACTTGGCCTCGCCCACGTTCTCAGCAACTCCTGCCATGCCAGTGCTGAAGTGGGTGCTGAGGAAGGGGTGCTGCAGGAGCTTGGCTGCAGCTCGCTGCCGCTTCAGTTCCGACAGCGTTTGGTGGTTGTGCTCCTTGTAGGTGCCCCAGAACTGCGGGGCCTCGGGCAGCCCGGGGTTGCTGTAGGGCAGCACGTGCCCAGGGGTGCTGTCGGGGTCAGTGTGCATGCTCCAAATGTCCCCGTTGGAAAAGGTGTACTGGTAAGGGCTGGCAGATGCCATCAGTCCGTTCTGCAGCGGGACCTCGGTGTCACACTGGGTGCTTTTGTTCGCCAGCTCCGGGAGGAGGGCGGAGTTCTCCAGCACTGAGTTCTGTAACAGCAAGACATGACAGAGCATTTTCCCTCATTCCCCACAGCAGGGCTCATCCCTGTGACAAACTCCTAAGTCTGTTCACACTCAGCCTTTCTACCACACAGGTGCGGCAGCACAAACATCGAATTCCTTCCCTAATGCTGCGAGCCCCAACCAGGAACTGTCTCCCAAACAGGACATGGAAGCTTAACTTGGAAGCACACAAACACACAAAAAAATATGCTTATCTATATAACAGGACAATAAGTTAATTAAAAACAAGTAACTGCAAAGCAAGTTTACAATTCTTTTGTGCTTACCAGTTTGTGAGTTTTAGAATGAAAGGCACACACTATTTTTGTGGAGCATCCTGGCTCATTTTTATCTCAAAACTATGTATGCAGCTGTAAATCCAAAACAGGCCTTCCACTTGAGTGGGACATCCCATGTTATATAGCAAATGAGAATTTAATCTTTTGCTTACACCTGGATGAGGTCTACAAATTTTTCAGCTACATTCCACACACTGTTACTGAACCACCAGCCCTCCTCAGTGACTCCCATGAAAGAGAAGAGATTCCTTACAGGGTCTGTATTCTCCTGGTCAGACCGAGTCTCCCCAATTTCTCCAATGAGACCTGAGTTTCTTCCTTCTTCTGCTGCTCCCAGTTGCTGCCACACCATGGCCTCCTTCTCACACTCCTTCCTGTAAAGGTTTGTCCTGTCCGAAAGGCTGGCTCTCCTCACCACCTTCCTGTGGGACAGGGACAAGGGGCATCAAAGCTGTGAGCAGGACATGACATTTCCTGAGAGCCTGTAGCTGGTCTCACCTCCTCCTCCTCCTCCTCCTCCTCACACTTCACAGCCTCTCCCTGTGGAATGGAACATGGATTCAGCTTCCTGGCACCCACGCAAAGCGAAGGCACTGGCGTGGATACTGAAAGTAGGAGGAATTGTAAGGAGTTCTAGACTGCCACTGCAAATCTGTGTTAGAGCTCATGCAGGTCACCTTATGGACCTATTCTGCAACCAGTGCAGTAAATGTAGAGGAAAATGGCCCACGGGCTGTTTAGGGAGCTTTGTGGTGCGCAGGAGTGCTTTGGTGTCTGGTAAACATGTTACAAAGACCTTTGCAAAGTGTGTCTCAGCACTGCATCTTGGCCATGTGACACACTACTGAAAAGCTCCAGTGAATCCGCTTGAAGCACTGATTTTCCAACACCAGTTTCAGTGGTTTAACAGGGTAGATTCTCACCTTTTGGTCCTGTGCTCAGGGCAGTTTTTAAACCACGCCAGTACAAAACCATTTTCCCCCAAGAATTAGCAGCTCATCCTAGTGAAATAGCCACTCTTCAAAGGAGCTCTGCTTTCAGCACCCACAGTGAGCTACTGCCTTTCACCATTTCATTCAGAAAGGACAGATGGGTTGTTCTCACCGACCTCAGGGTGCTCTGCAACCACACCTGGGTGGCCAGGCCAGTGTCCCAGCGAGCTCAGGGAGCAGCACAACTCACCCCCGGCTGCCCGTGCTGGAGGTCCTGCGGCTCAGGGAGGATTTATGCCTCATCTGAGACTTCATGATCACATCGTGCTTGTGTTTCAGCTCCAGAAGCAGTACTTTGAACTCCTCCTCTTCACACAGATCTATGGCACACACAGACCAAGCCCTTTGTCAGACAGTTCTCATTAACGCCATAATACTAATTGTGCTTTCCTAGTTAGACACCCAGATCTTAGGGCTGCACACAACAGTAGGCAGACTCCCAAGCACAAGGATAACATAGAAAATACACAGCAGGAAGACTTGGTGCTTGAGAAATGTCTTCTTCCTTCTTTTTATGAGCAGGAAGAAGCATTTTCTGTAGTAAAGTAGGTGCTTCAAAATTTCAGTCCCAGTTAAATAAACTTCAACTTTGATTCTTAAAAGATACCTAAAAAATTATGTTAATGCTTCTGAAAGTACTATGTGAGGACTCCAGCCATTTCTTAGTCATTTCTTTCTTTAAGCTTCATAAACTCACCGATTGGCATCTCATCCAAAGATGTCCTGGCACTCAAACTAGCCCCATGGGACACGAGCAATTCAGCCATCTGCATCTAAAGAATGGAAAGAAAGCCAAGTTGATAGAGGTATTTTAGGCAATTTAGGCTTTCTTCCCTAAAGCTGAAAGGCTGGAATGAGAGGCAATGGCACGTAGGTTCAACTTGCCTCAAGTAACTGGTACATGTGTGATGTTAAACAGTGTTCCCACCATCCACCTGCACAGGCATGCTCTGCCTGAAATTTCTCAGCAACCAGTTCTCTTTGGAGCCCATGGGATTTTCTCTGATGCAGTCCAGAGAGCCCAGCCCCAGCACAGATTTATTCCATTTGCAGAGTACTCCAGGCAGAAAGAGATGCCACCCTCACACAAGACAGAGTGAAATCCTTACCTGTCCCCAGAAAGCAGCAGCATGCAGAGGTTCCCAGCCATCCCAATCCTTAACATCCAGGCTTGCCCCCTGGTCAAGAAGCACTTCAGCTGCATGCAGATAGCCATTGGCTGCAGCTATATGCAGCTAGGAGATAAGGAACAGAGCATGAGCCACCTGCAAGGACCACAGATGGTTTTATACACCGAGTTTCAGAGGATTGTCTCGGATAATGCTTGAGCCTAGAGCTGGACAGGCAGCACATTTCACACTGGGCAGATGGCCCCAGGTCAAAGGCAGGTCGTTCCTGTTGTTAAAGCTCAGTATTGCTTGCATGTAATTCTGTTTGGAGAGGAAATTTTTTAACAGTTAGAATAGCTTAGATATATGGATGAGAAAAATAATGCATTCTCATTTTAAATTAAGGGCTTTTAAGTGCTTCCCAATCTGTAGGGAAAGCATTATCAAAAAATGAGCCTGCAATGCAGAACTTCATCCACTGGAAGTTCTGCATTCCTCATGCCAGAAGAACATCTCTTCCCCACTAAAGTGCTGTGGATGCAATTTTTTTGAATCAAATTTACAGCCTGCTTTAGTCAGGACTCTCTCTGTGCAATTGCACTTCCAATCACACTATAATTATTTCCACCATTTAAAAGTCAAAAACATTTTAAACCTTGGCTAGTTTAACTTAAGGGAGTATGACTTTTCAGATATTGGCCTCCAACTACAGCCACTGCTTTGGAGACAATCAATAATGGTCTCTTCTAGTCCCCCAACTTCATGTCTCTGAACCTTTTGTAATTGCAGTCTGCTATTGCATCCCTGAGCAAAATATTGACCCATGCACTGCTCTGATGGGACTAATTCCATTCAGAGCTCCTCCTACTTCTGTTGTGCTAAAGGGGAGAATCAAAGCTTCTTTTCAAAAAATTTTCATGAGGATGCCACAACACAGAATTAAAACTTCATCTGGAAAGAAATTCTGATGCTTTCTGGCAACTCAATTAATTTCTACATAAATTGTATGCCACTTTCTAGAGGCCACATTAATTAATAAGGAATCAGTTGGGGGTGACACAAAAGGAGGAGCCAAGAGGTCTGCTTCAATGTATGTATATAATCCTTGTTAAAGGGAAAAATGTGTTAAAAAATAAGCTGCAATAAAAACTTCCATCATCCAAACTTACCTTTGAGGGAGCTTGCCCTCCCCTTACACTTCTGGTATATGCTAAAGGTGACATTTAGATTAAGAAATTGGAATGCACTGCTGTGGCCTGGCCTTCAAATACATGAACCAAGTGCCTGTATATCAGTTTTTTCTGGACCCAAGCATTAAGTGACCATGGTGGTATGAAATTCCCAGCACATACGACCTCATGACTGATCTTTCCCTAAGATGAGACTGCTGTTAGACACAATTTGTGTAGGAGACACATTCATGGGGTAAAAAGAACTAGGATTGTTCAGCTGTCTCAGTCCCTGTCCAGACAAATCCGATGCCAGCTTGCTTTGTGCTTACACTTGTCCTGGGTGCCTGCCTCTGCCCAGGGGCAGCTGCCACCCAGTGTGAGCAAACACAGCAACTCTGTGTGAGCCCCCACAGGAACTCTGTGTGAGCCCCCACACAAAGCAGAAGGAGGCAGGAAGCCTCCAGGGTTCTCAGCACTGGATCCTGCTCTTGTGAAAACCAGAGGGCTCTCACATCTCCACGAGTCCAATCAGCCCACGAGAAGCAAGGGGTTACTGGGAGGTCCTCCAGGCCCAGCTCCCTGCAGGTCAGCAGGTGTGTTATGTTCTCCTCTCAGTGACTTGCACCTCTGGATTTTGTATAACTCCTGCTCCAGGGCAGGTTTCATAACCTCTGGGCTGAGGAAAAGCAAAACTGAAGCTGCTGCAGTTTCACTCACCAGCGTAGCACCTTGGGCATCAGTCCTGTTCAGGTCTTGGCCAGTTGCAAGAATGTCATGAATGTCACAGATCATGACCTGCTCTGGGGCAGCTCGCATCTCATTGATCCTTTCCTGGGTAATCCCTGTTAAAATTCCAGTTAGAAAGAGGACAGTTGGAAAGGTTGAGTAAAACTCTCCACTGGTTGAGTAAAACAAGACTTATGATCCTGGTTGATATGACCCCACATCCTTCACCCTCATGATCTTTAGGAATCAGAATAACCAGACAGAGCCAAGTCCCGAGAAATTATGCCAGAAGCAGCTCTCCAGAGGCAAATCAAGAGCTGAAAAACAGGGTAATTTTTAGTACCACAATGACCTATTTCTATATTTTACATAAACTCCATCTCCTTACCTTGATATGCCATGCAGGTCTCAATGACATCCAGGGTAGGCTCATCTTCACAGAGGTCATATGGCATGTTGCCATCTGCATTGACTGCCAGCAGGTCTGCTCCACTGCAAGGGGAAAACTGAGTTACACCAGGAAGGACCTCAGACATCCTGGTGCAGACAGTGCCAAACACTGGGATAAATGCTTAGGAAAAATGAACTGGGATTTGATAGCTGCCCAAATGCCACCAAGGAATGTATGAGGTAAGAAAAATTTGAAGCAAAGCTGTGGAGCTATGAATGGAGAAGATTAATTCCAGAACTGGATGAAAGGCAGCACACTACACCTTCTTGAGTCACTAATGCCCTGTGTTCCACATCCACTCCATTTCCATAACCCTCATCCAAAAATTTCCTAATCCAAGTGGGAACATCCTCCAAGGGACGCTTGATACAGTCAAGTCTTCTCTCCTTCATTTTAAGTCAAAGAAGAGCCCAATTGTCCACACTTATCTCCCACATGACAGCACCACAGGGAGAAGTCTCCCTCCCTGAGGAAGAAGCAGCAGGCAGGGCTGTGCAAGGGGTTAACACTCCAGAAGCACCAGCACTCTGGGGAGGGGAGGGGAGGAGAGGGCACAGACACAACTGTCTGCTCCAGGCAGGATGCACCACAGGCCCTCATGAATCAGCTCAAAACACACCTGGTTTCCTCCTCATTGCTGGCAAATCTAGAGAGACTTGAGCTTTAGGGACTTGGTCAAGCACCCTGTGTCACCACTGGGGATCAGGCACTGAAGGAAGTTTACTGATCACTAATTAAGACCCAGTGAGACAGGTCACAAAGCTCACCCAGGTGTCTGAGTTACACAAACACACTGCTGCCCTCCTACACTAGTGTCTGCTTGTCTGAAGTGGTGTTTAGGAGCTTGAAGGTGGATCCTGCTGGCTGCTCCTGTTTCTGCTCCCCCAGTGACCACAGTTCCACAGGCACACACACATAAAATACACCAAAATACACCAAAATACGGGCAAAAAGGGGCAAATTTTGGCCCAGTCTCCAGAAGCTTTACAAAACTGAGCCCAGCCATCTAAGGGTTTTATTGTCTCCTCGGCCTTTCTGCTCTTCCTCCTTCAGCCCCTTCTCCCCCAAGCAGGAAGGACACCCATGAGCAGCCTGCAAGCAGGCAATCACCACTGCTGCAACCTCCCAAGGTGCTAAGCAGTCTCAGTTTCCATCCACAGAAGCTGTGGGTAGAATCAGACCGGCACAAAAGGCCACCTACTGCTGGATGAGGATCTTCACCAGGTTGATGTGACCACACGTGGCTGCTGCATGCAGTGGAGTCCACAGCTCATTGTCCTTGGCGTTGACGTTGGCCCCGTGGTTGAGGAGGAGCTTGACTATGTCCTCATAGTTGTCTATGCAGCACTAGGGAGGAAGAAATGCAGACAGATTGGGGTTTTTTTAAACTTTGGGAAAATGAGGGTTCATACCTGCTCAGCTGTAAAGTAATAAAGGGCACCTGGACATGGAGGCCTACTTCATTCTGCACTGCTTGGCAAGGAGCTTCACCAGCAGAGTTAAACACCAAGCTGAGCACCAGCAGGTCAAAAAGACAGAACACCTGCACTGGGCAGACCAAAGGGTCACTGGTGATTTCCAGGGCCTTCTGTTGTGGGGGCAGAACCAGCAGGGAATAACAGCAAACACACTCACAGCTTCTATTCTGCTGGGTTTTCCATATTCAAGAGCAAACATAGCAGAAATTCAATGTAACCAGTACAACCACATACCAAGGGATGAGCTGACAAGCTGACATTCCCTTTTCTTAGGGAAAATCCCACACACTGCCATGTGATGAGCAAAAGCCTTCTCAGGAGCTCACGCTACCTTCCACAGTTATCTGGAGAGGCACAAATTGGATTCCCAGAATCATGAGCTACTTTGCAGGGCACTTTTCACTTCCTGAAAAAAACCAGCTTCCTTCTTGCATTTAGAGTATAGCTCAGCAGGCCAGAAGGGCCTCGACCTCTTTCCAGGTGGTGAAGGTGGAATTTGGTGAAGGTGGAATTTGCTCTTTGATCCACCTCTAGACATGAAAATGTGATAAAGACATTAAAATAAGATTTATTCTTGTGCAAGAAGCCTGTTTGTGGTCTGTGCATTGCTGCAGACCCACACAGCTCAGCACACAGTACAGGCTGTTAGTGGGGCTGAATTCCAATACACAACAAGAATTCCAGCAGCTTTCAGGTATTTCTGTTTTGTTCACTACTGTTTTGTTCACTGTTTGTACATGGAAGTGGGATTAAAGTCATGCCTGTGACACAGCCAAGTTACCACGGAAGTGGAAGGAAACCACATCACTGGAAGGAATGCTGATGTGCCCACTGAGGGGCTTCTCTGTGCTCAGGATTCAGTTAATTCCAGTGCATACAAAGCTCCCATCATAACTCCCAAATGCACCTTTACAACCCCTCAGAGAGCAAGGTGGGATTCTCCAGGCTTTAGAGCCTGGCTGGGAAAGCAAGGAGGCAGTCAGTGTTTCTCTGAGGGCAGGATAACATCTCTTTGGAGAGGTGATGGTGGTGGGGACCTTTTGTTCTTCCAGAAGCCAGTTTGCATTTTTAAACAAACATTCATCCAGCTTTGAAGAGAGCAGGCAACTGGCAAAAGAATCCAAAATCCTCCCAAGTCAATGGGAGCATTCACAGCAGGGAGTTACAGCCAGAAAACCCTGAGTGCTCCTGTGACAACCAGGCCACTGTTGTTTGAGGCTGTGGAGGTGGCAGCTGCCAGGCACAGCCAGTCCCACATGCCTGAGAAAGAACAGAAAAACCCTTATGGAAACAGCACAGAGGCTCCAAGGAAGGCCACAGACCTACACACCACCACAGCAAGTCTGTCTGTCACTGGTGATCAGCTCCTGCCATCTCATACAGACTTTGGAAGTCCCAGAGTCTACAATGAGCAGCAGCAGGTTCTTCAAGCATCTTGGGCATCACTTATTTAAATCACTTGCATAACTCATGGATTGCCAAGGTCTCTAAATTTGAGTTAATCTGCTATAAGAATTTAGAGCCCAGTCCTACAAAAATTAAAGGGTGGGGGAAATGCTGTTCACAGGTGAAGTCCAGCCCTGATTCCTGAGCTCTTATTACCACTGAATAAAGCCTGGGATACAGCAAGGGAAGGATTTGATCTCAGTTTGCTCCCCAAGAAACCAGACCACCAGCAAATATGATGAAGTTTCACTGCTTTAACTGAGAGAAAATATGAAATCTAAGAGGTCTCCCTGTTTCAGCTGGACAGGCTGGCTCAGTGGGCAGCAGGAAGGCACGGGGAGGTGCGAGCTGCTGGCGCGCCTCACCTGGTGCAGCGCAGTCAATCCGTCCTCATTGCACAGGTCGGGGCTGATGTTGCTCTTCAGCAAGTAACACACTGCAAGGCAAGGACAGAGGAGAGTCAGAGCAGCCACATCTCGTGCTCTCAGCCAGCCAGGGACAGCTCCAAGCAAGGCACTTCACACCATCAGCATGGGCAGAGCTGCGGGAGCCACAAGCCCAGCACTGGCTTTGTCACCGCAGTGACAGCAGAGCCTTCCTGGGTTTATCCAGCAGAGAGCACCAGCACACAATTTTCCCCCGACTTCCTTCCAAAGGAGACTGTTAACACAGTTACAATTTTCATTCAGTTGTGCTGGACCAGTCTCCATTTTTGCTGTGTGCTTCACAATGCCCGAGTGCAACCTCTGCACTCTGTGGCCCAGCAGAGCCCAAAGGGGATTTTGGGGCCCTGAGTTACAACCACGAGAGAGATCCCTCCCACCATGAGAGGGATGAGGCCTTGCCCCAACAAGTCACCTATTGATGAGGAACCAAATCCATTCAGGGCCCTGGCACATCTAAATACACCAGGGTTGCTTTGGACACTTCACTTGAGCTGCTGAGTGTTTGGGGAAAGCTTCCCAGAGGTTTTAGTTTTTAATCACTGCTTTTGGGGGAAAGGGTAACATTTATTCCATTAAAATGAAAATTTCTGAAAATCATTAGCTCCTAGGTGAGAAACTTGCACAGGGCAATAGCAACAAGGTTGACAGAGAGCATAAATTAATAGCAACACCAGAAACTCTTCCAATTCAATACTGCTGACAGATCTTGATGATCCATGCCCATTTTCTGTTGTTTTCTTGGTCATTCCCTATTTTTTCTCCAGAGATTTCACTACCTAATGCTCTTTCTACCTCAAATGTCACTGACAGCACAAGCACAAGCCAGGGGTTCATAATCATCTCCCCAGGGCCATAGCAGCAACAGATATTCATGTCACATCTTGTTTGATGGCAGGCATGCAAGCACCGAGTGAAACCAGAGCTGCACAACAAGGAACACTGACACAGCTAGAAGGGCAATAACCATCCTCAGAGCTGGCAATCAAAAACACTGCAAGGCTGCTCACTCCAAAGCATCCTGCAGCCTCTGATCCCTGTCCTGCTGTCAGAGGGAGCTCTTTCCTCAGCACATCCACAGGGAAAACCATCTGCAGGGCTGTCCCTGGGGACAGAGCACTTCTGGCACGCAAAACAGAGCATGGAAAACACACCCACCATGACATCAGTGATGATTTATGAGGCTTTGTTTAAAAGATCTGGAAAATGCACTTGCAAGAAAGGCAAATCGAAAGCAAAGTGAAATTTTGATTTGAAGCCACTGCTCTGACGTTATCACAAAGGAAGGCAAAACCAGACAGAAGTGAAATAACACAAAGGGAAATAAAACACATCAGAGTTGTTTCACCCAGCTCAAAATGAATGCTTGGATTTACTCTTGCTGGAAATAATTTCAAGGTATGATCACCTGCTCGATGAAACTGCTGCAAAAAAGCAGAATACAGCAAAGACAAAACTCATCCAGCACCACAGTGAATCCAATGCCTCTGGTTTTTTTCCAGCTCAAAGGCCAGTGCAGGAAGCCCACGCCTACACTGGACTCACAGCCCCAACACTTGCATGCTTAACAGTAATAAGAGCACTGAACCTCAGCCAGTATATCCAATTTAATGACTTTGCTTCTACTGTTTCTGGCCAGCCCTGTGCTCCTGCTCTCCTAATCCAAGCTGAGTGATAGGCAAGTCATTCACCAGTGGGTCTGCTTGTCTCTTATTTATGTTGGATGCTCTGCCATTAGAGTTTTAATTCAATCTCAGTCAGTTAAGTGCCATTGTGTACTAATGACACACAGCTCCATAATCATGTTTTGCCTGATTATGGAGATTTGGACAAGTAGATGCTGGCAAATTAACCTTGTAAGTGCTGTCTCTCCACGGGAAGAAACAGCAGCATAAATCCCAGCTTGTTACAGGGTTTTGTGTCAAAGGCACTGCGATCACAGCTTGATCACAGAGCCTTGTAAGAGGCCCTGAAGGGTTAAGTTCATAGAAGTTTTAATCTTACCCTAAAGAAGCTTTGAATTCTTCACTAACGCCTGCAGCAGCCCTCGTGTTCCCAGTGCACCTCCCCTTGGCTCCTTTCTGCCCTCAGGACAAGCTCACCTTATTTCCCAGTATTTCCCAACACACTGGAGGCTAACAGAAAAGGGCTCAGAAAAGCCAGGTAGTGAAGCTAGGTGTGGATGTGGAACCTCTGAGTCAGACAAGGCACAAAGAAGAGATCAGACTGCTTTCTGTCCAGTCCTAAGCTGAAGATTGCATTTCAGGGCTCAGCAGGGGAGCACAGGGTCAGGCAGAATGAGCCCTCATTCCTGCCCCCAGCCAAGCACAACCCATTCCTGCCCCCAGCCCATTCCTGCCCCCAGCCCAAGCACACCCCATTCCAGCAGCAGGGCATGGGGTGGCAAAGAGCAGCTTCATCACCCCCTCTCCCTGTGAGCTGCAGAGGCACATGGAGGGAGAACATGGGCACCTTCTCCATGCCCACTACCCAGGAACAACCCTTCCCAAACAGCCAGGAGAAACAAGTCCTCCTTTCTGATAAACTTCAGGAGAAAATGTGCATTTTTGGGTTATCCACTGCCCTAAGAATAGGGAAGGGAGGCACATCTGTGATGCTTTCAGTGCTGGAAGCTGGACCCTCACCTGTGGCAGTGCCACCGACCTGCTCTGCTGTTTCACACAACAGAAGTTACAGGACCTGAGCGTGCAAAACGCTTCTCTCTTCAAGCCCTGCCGCTGGCACACGCTTCTCTGCAGAGCCCAACACCTTCTCCCCACCTCCAGGCATGACTGGTGCTGTACAGGTAGGAAGCAAACACTTCAGCTCCAAGGACACAGATTAATCACCCAGAGCCAGCTGATGCCTTCTGTCGGCTCCTGGCTCAGCCTCCACCCGTGGAAGGACAATCCCCCCATATGGGAAATGAGCCCTCTGCAAGCCCCTGAGCCTGGCAGAAGGGGCTCTTTAGGGTCACATCAGCGTGTTCAGCAGCATCAGACTCCACACTAAGACCACGATTAACTTCTTAGAGAGCTCAGTGCCAAAAACGCTGAGCTCTGTCAAATCTGTGCTCCGCACGTAGGCGGGGGCAGGTGGGGAGCAGGGGCTGGGTGCGTGGAGATTCTTTATTACATGTGGAGCACAAGTTGTGGGAAGCAGCTCCAAATGCATAGCAAATGAAGGAATGAAAATGATCACAATAAGAGCTAGGTGAACAAATTGTTGTGAATAATTCATTGCAAATCATATTAACTGAGCGATCGCTCAGATGTATTTTCCATTATTCTCCCTTGCTCTGCCTATAATTGAACCTCTCACACACCAAGATGGTGTACATTAATCTTCAATTTATATTTTATCATTCACATCTGTGCTGTGTTAAATAGAAAAAGCTCCCACAACAGCTGTAAAAATACAGCCTCGGTTTTAAGCCACCCTCCATCAGATGTCCCGGGGCAGCCTTAAGAAAGATTCTCCTCCCCAAACATAGCAAACCACTTCTCAGGAGCTCCTTTTCCTCCCAGCCTCACTTATTCTCCCCAAAAACTAAAAAGCAGGGGAAAGGCAAAAACAACACTGCAAAGGTCCTAAGGAAAATTCAACATGGGGCAATCGACTCTCCCCCTGAAGAGATGTTTCAGTGCTATCATTTTTATTGGCGTTACTTCCCGCTGAGTTTACACTAGAAGCAGCTTTTCCAGAAAAATTCCTAGACCAGATGAAGAAAAAAAAAAAAGCCTTTGTTAGTGCAGTTCCCCCTAAGTCAATAAGCTGCACCATAAAATCCTGGATACTGTTACACTCCCATCTATACCAAGCACTTGCATGCCTCAAGCATTAATAACTCATAAGAGAAAAAGCCAACTGGAACTGATATGGATACCATGGAGGGATTAAAAAAACCCCAACAGACACCTTCCTGATAGGAGGTCTTGATTCCTTCCAAAAATATATAATGGCAAACTGCCTCTTCTGGCAAGCAGGCTTACCTGTGTGCTCCAAGTTTACATACACAGGCCATTACTTTTTAAAAATCCAGGTTTCTCTCAATCTTCTTTACTCAACAATTGCACCTTGAAATCATCCAAACTCTCATGTTCACCTTTTGGTGAACCAGGCACTTTCAGGCCACCTCTAAGAGGTGGGGTCTCTATGACAGTACAATAATTTCTGTATGTTCACACATGACTTCACGGCACAAAATGAAGTTTAACTCGGGTTAATAAAACATTTGTATACATTGCTCCAAGTCCCTTTCACCCAAATGCAGCTTTAGTCAGAGACCCAGTGTAGCAGAAGCAGCTCCTTCCAGCATTATTTGTAGTGACACACACGCAGGGGTGTTGGCAAATGCCTGCAAAGACGGATCCCAGCCTGCCAGGCACGGGACTGTGGATGGGCTCAGCTACTTTAGAGCTGCATGTTTACTGCAGGGTTTTGCAAGGATATTTATTACACAGGAGAAACAATGCCAGGAAAACAGTGCTGAAGCTGTGAGCTCTCTGCCAGCTTCCTAGCCCAGCACACAATGATATTCACATTTTACAGCATATCTAAACTCTGAGCAACAACAGGATGAACTCACTCGGCCTTATCCTCCACTCCCTGCAATGTACAACTGATAGCCCATGCTGGTCCATTGATAACTCCACAGCTCCCTAAAGCTTTTTGAAAGACAGAGAAACACCACAGAAACTGAAATGCTGCACGCAGGCAGCCTCAAACACATAGTACACCTAAAAATAAATATGGCCCAGTTTGCCTGCTGAGCCAGCGACCGAGACATCCCATCCTGATTGATCACTGAGCTTTCTCAGGAAGGTTCAAAGCCTGTTAAACACTTCCCACCCAGTTTATAGCCAGGCACACACATTGCTCCTAATATACCCATGAAATCTGGGAAGTCTGGAGAGAGGCCAGCAGAGCCCCATCTGCTTTGTGCCACATTGGCAGGGCAGGGACTCTGCACGCAGCCACACTCAGTCCAGGGGCTGCTTGTCTCAAGGAAAATCTATTTCTGACTTTGGTGGCTCTTATTCAGAGGGCACAGCCCTCCTCAGCCTCGAGGAGCCTGTTTCTCACAGCAGGCTCCTCCTGCATGGTTGGGGCCTGGCTTATACAAGTATTATTCTGACAGCAAGTCAACAAATTGTACATTTATTTAATGCACAGAGTCCAAGTCTTTCTTCCCCCATTTGTGAATATTCCAATCCACTTTTTTCTTTGTGCTTTGACCCTTATCCACCACTGCAGCACCACAGCTACAGAAGGACAACCTCCTACAGCTGCTTCTAGGATGGATGGGCCACAGCCTAGCCCCCACACCCTTCTGCATCCCACATTTTTCTTGTTCTGCATGCAGGACTTCAAGCTCTGATAATCCACTTAGTGCTAGTGATGATAAAGCATCTTTCTTTAAAGACTGCCATCCACCTGGGATTATTGGGATGAGGAAATGTGCAAGTTACCCATCTGCATACACAGTGCTTGAAGGGCGTAGCAGAAACAAAGCCAAATTTATTTCAGTTGGGAAAAATAAAAATTACGAGGATGCTGCTGCCTGACACACCTTTCTAAGGATGTTGTGTCATGTTCAAAAGTACCTTGATCCTGTTCTCACATCAGACTAACAGTGAAATTGGTCCACACTGGAAATGTTAAATACATAAAGCAAAATTAAAGTCAAAGATTACTCCCCTGGTTTCCCATTTGTCATCTGCTATTGGAAGATGAAATAAATCATTTTGGGATGGTTTTTAAACAGATGATGGGATTGGAAAAGGATGAGTGTTTTATATAACCTTTGGGCTCAGCTGCCTTCAGCAGGATTGCTGTGGGCAGGGAGCCAGGAAAGCAGATTCCCCAATATCACTGTGACAGAAACACCTGAGCTGCCACAGAGCCTCTTCTCTCTTTACGAGGCATTTCAGAGCAGTCAACAGTCCTGATTTAAAGAGTACTAAAAAAAAAATATATGAACTCAGACTTTGGGAGGCATGGACCAAGCAAGCCAAGGCCAAGTTTCCCAAGGATGACGCAGGAGCTTGGCACCAGCAGAGCAGCGCTGGCTCATAGGGTTCACAAAGGGAATGGTCCTGCTGTGGTGGAAGCCACACGAGTCAGTGGCCTGAGCAGGGAACAACACAAAGTGAGGGATGATGGACAGCCACATTCTCCAGCAGCAGCTCCAGGGGCACCTGCATCCCTGATCTCCGGAAAGCACACCTGGAATTTTGGGTTTGGTGGGCCCAAGCAGGTGAGCAACACCTCATCTTTGAGTTTCAGGCAGAGTGAGACAAAGGGCACCAACAGAGTCAGTAACTCAGCCAGAACCTCCTGTTCTCCTACTCCTCTGGCTACTTCCAGCTTTCTTCCTACTAAAAGCACTTCTGGGAACTAATGACAATGCCTGCAAATCCATTCAGACAACACAAAATCAACACAGCATGTGCCCTTTATCTGAGCAGCACAGAGGATCTCACCTGCATACGCATTCAGGAGCAACTTTTGATGTGTTGGACCAAAATCCATCTACTGAGACATGGAGCACTCAGCACCTGTCTGTACTAAGCTTATTAAAAATGAAGTCTTTCAGGGTACCAAAAAGGAAATGCATCATAAAAATTAATTTGCTTTAATAGAAATGACAGCCTGAGAAGTGTTTAAATAAAAGGGAGCAATGGTGTGAGGAGGGAAACTTCTGCAGCTGTCTGAGTCTGTGAAGAGCTTCCCCAGCCACATTAACACGATAACCTAACAGGTGATCAGAGGAGCAGAATTGCAAAGGCCCCCTCCAACCTCCACACAGAGCCAGACTGTCAGGATTTGCAAGAGGATACTCTGATGTGCTCTGTGGAGCAGGAAATAGTTCCTATTGCCATTTGAAAGTGCTCTTAGGTTCCAGAGCCAACAGCCTCTGCCCCAGCTCGTGTTTCAGGCATCCTATGGCCTCAGCTAAGCAGCTGTATGGTGACCTGAACCACATGAACGTTCTTAAAAGTTTCAATTATAAAACAGGAAACTTTCTACTTAGAGTAACGGAAGACAGGTTGTGGTGGAGGGTGGGGAAATACAGATCTGCTTTTCAAGCTGCCCTGAGTTCATACTGAACAATTCCCTGCAGTGACAGCCTGCTGACCACATCCCAGGAGCTCGTGGCAGACTGGGCTCTCCTCCTCTGCCCCACTTCAGACACTCCGGTTCTGTGTCCTGCTTCTCTAACCACACCCTGCTCTTCAGACAGCCCTGGTCTGTTCTCTCCATCTGCTCTGGCTGTTCCAGTACCTACTCCACTCTGACCTCAATCAACACTGCTTACTGGGGCTTTTTCTCCTTACCTCCAAATTGGTCTCTTTTTGGTTGAGGATGCATGTCACTAGAGGTCACAAAATAGTAGGGTGGATTCACATCACAACAGAGACGTTTGATCCCAAAATGAGGCAGGAAGCCTTTATTTGGGGTTTGCAACTGTTTTTATAAGCTGTTCCCATACAGGTCAACATGATTGGCCAAAGGAACCACCTCTCTGGTCCCATTGAGAAAAACCCATTCAGAACAGCTGTGTGACATTGCTCTGAGAACCAAAACCTATTTACAAAAAACAGCCCTTGAAAGAGAAGTTTTCCTATAAGACTTTCCCTTGGGAACAGATCAGCCACTGTCAGCCTGAAAACTCTCTCAGGCTCAGAAAATCCTGTGCACAGATGAGTACAGTGGGGATGGAGATCTTTCAGAGCTGCAGATCCACACCACGCCCTCAGCCTGCTCCCGTGGGTGGCTGCACTGCTGAGGCAGGGTGTGAACACCTGCAAGGGGCAGAGCACAGGCACCAGGACACGCAGCCAGAGCAGCCCAGCTCCGTGGGACTCTGCTGCCAGCCCAGGTGTGCCCCACACCATCACCCACCTGGGACCCACAAGGGACATGCCAGCAGTTAAAGAGTAATCTGCTAAAACCCTCTGCTCTGCTTCTAACTGGAAAAGCCACGCCACCGTGCAGTGCGGGAAGGGAAATGTCTATAAAAGCAGAAAATCATCCCACCACCCCCTTTTTTAACATCAGATAAAATATCAGATTTTCTTATCAGAAAAAGAATATGGTTTCATTTTAAAAAACAAACATTACTGAAAAAACTTTCACGCAAGTTTAGCAGCAACCTGCACTTTACCAGAAAAGCACTGGCAATCCTTAGCAACCCTTTTGGTTTTGCAACTTGTAATTGTTCAGCAGGAAATTTTTACACATTTCAGAGATTTGAATTTCAGCAGCACCTTCCATCCAGAGATCTCCCAAAGTGCAGCTGCTGTTACTGGAGTGAGCTCCAGGCTATCTCCTGGGATTTTACCATCAGTTTTTGCCTTGTTTCACAGCTGTGACATCTCAGCCCCAGTTAGACCAAGGCTCTGGAGGCTCAGGGACCTTTCTTTGCCAAGGTCACAGTGACAGTCCATGGCACAGCTGTGACACTGCCCTTGAGCCCAGGTCCCACCTCTGCCCTGTAAACACAAGAAAACTCTACTCTCCCCCATCCTTTCTGTTTAGCCAAAATCATTTGGACAAAGCAGCTGAAGCCTCAGTGCTAACAGCAATTTTTTTATCCCTACTCTCACATGCCCAATTGAAGTTTGCAGTTTTTAAGGGCTGATCAAAATCTCACAATTCCCCCAGATTTTCCAACCACTGCTCTCTCAACCTGCATTTCAGCACCTGTCACACAGACAAATCACACCGCCTACAATTTATTCCTCATATTAACAAACCAGTGCATTCAGATTTTCTCTCCAGACACCTTCAATCCCAAAGCAATCCTTAAATGCAGTTGGTTACCAACAAACTCTTGTGAGAGAATATCTGTGAACACCATCACCAGAGGTATTCAGCACTGCACAGAAACCAGCTCACACAGGTGAGAGTGGAATCAAAAGTTCTCAGCTGAGCTTGGCAGAAATGCAGGTTTTTCACAGCTATGGTGGTGCTTACAATAAATGAGACAGAGACTGCAAAAAGGCCTTCAAATTTGGCCAAAACAAGGAGGCACACAGCCATACAACCTGGCTTGGTCTGTAACCTGACTGTGCACACAGACTACCTTGTTTTAAAAATTATCTCATCTGTTCCACCACACGAAGTTGAAAACTCTCTCAAAAAAACTTTTGTCCCAAGCTCCATGAGATTTCTGCTTGCCACCACTTCAAGAAGTGGAAGATGAGTGTTCCCAGGCAGGGTGATGCCATACAGCTCTGTGACTGCTGGGAGGCAGCTCCAGAGCCTGACAGGTCATTTAGACCTTAGAAAGGCAAAAAAAGAGCCCAGCTGGCTGTCTTCACCCATCCCTGCCCTGTGCACAGACACCAAAGTGCAGCCTCATGTGAACTCAGGACAGCTTTTGCTGGCAGCTCTCCTCTGCTGAGCTTCCGGTGTTTTGGTGCAGAAAAGAAAGGAACTGAGCCCAGGGCTGGCAGCACTTTCCTTTATCACCTCCCTTTCAAAAGCCATCTTCATCAGTCTCAATCTTTCATCTGCACAATACAGCCTGAACTCAGCAAACCCCTTCAGATTAGTGATGGGCAGAGAGAGAAATGCTCTCAGTTTCCTGGCAGGGCAACAAGGATGCTCCCTCGAGGAAGGAGAGGTTTGGGGTCCAAACCTCCTGCAGCTCAGACTGCAGCTCAGAGCTCAGGACTCTGCCAGCCTTTGGGGCACTCTGAGAGCCTTTTACTTAACATAAAGAGGAAGATAATTGAAAGCCTCCTCCAGAAATTGCTTTGCCTTAGTGTTTCAAGGCAGGTCACTGATGTGAGACGAGCACTTCAGTCTCTATGCAGATGCTGATTTATTTTTAATTCATTGCTTTGTGTTTACACGCTGAGCTTATTATAATTATATATATTATGTGTAATACGCATATATTATTGTAATATATATTAACAAAATGCACTGTTCAAACCACCAGATTAAAAAATACATCATTCCTGCAGCTCTTACATAGGTTTAAGGCACCCCACTTACCAGAGCAGTATCTCTGAACACTGAAGCCACAGCTCCTTGATGCTGGGAACAAGGAGTTGCAGGCAACAGCAGGGAGCACAGAAAGCACAATATATCCCACTTAGAAAAATAGAATTGCTACGGTTGGGGAAGACTTTTAAGACCATCAAGTCCCACCATCTGTTGACTTCTCTCCCTTCATCCCTGCGAGAGGACTCTTATCCTGGGATGAAAGACCGAGTCTCCACGTCAGAATTGCTGGTGAAATGCCTCCCCCAGCCTCTGCAGCAAGAGGCAGCTCAGAGGAGTTCTAGTTTTCCTTTCTGCACCAGTGGAGAACAGCTTCAGTTTGCCAAAGTGTATCACATTTCCCAATAAAATGGCAGTTTGCAAAATAATTAACAACCATTAAAATCCCCCATTAAGTTTCGCCACTAGCAACAGCAGGACCATTCTCCTCCCAGCAGCAGCGAAAACTCTGCTTATTTCTGTAGTAAACCCAGTGTTGCTAATGAGCCATTTTATCCCATCTTGTTTGTTTCCAAAAGCTCCCTCACCAGCAGATCCCTCTTATCGGGGAGTTTTTCATTACATATTTAACACTACAAAAGCCTGAGTGCCATGGGCCACCTTTGAGCTGTCACAGTGCAGGAATGGTGACATCCACATCGGGGCTTGAATGGCAGACTGCTCACTGAGCCCCTTACACCGAGGAGTAAAAGGGAGAGAGCCTCCTCACTCCCTCCTGCCATGCTGCTCGAGCAGACTACATGATCAAATTAACTAAAATAACCCCAATTCTGAACATTAAGACAAGAGGAAAGCCAGGCTCCAGCTTGCCATCAATTCTGCAGCCTAATATTTTGACTTGAACGTTTACGAGAACAACAAAAAGCTTTAGTAGCTCAACCCACCTTGCTAAGTTCATCTCGAGAATGAATGCTGAAGTGGCTGCTCACACCGCTCTGCTGACAGCACTAATTACAGGCTGCAGAGGTGGATCCCAGTGACAGCAAAGGGGACCAGGAGCTGGCTGGGAATGCATGGAAATGGGCAGATGTGCAGCCCTGTGCCATCCCTGGGGCTGGACCCAGCACTCCCCTGGTTCCTCCTGCTCCTAACCCCAAAATGCAGCGTCTCCAGCACAGAGTGTAACTGAGCAACTCCAGCAGCTTCTGCTGTTTTCCTGCAGACCAACATCCAGCAGAAGAGACCTAGAGCATCCTCCTAAACACCTGAGAGCCAGCCCTGCATGAACAGGAGTAGGGCTGGCTAGCCAAGGTGACAGGGCCCTTACAGACCCTCAGGAGAACGGCAATCCAGCTGTTCTGGTTCCTGGAGACATCATGGACCCTTTAATCTCCTGTGAAATGTAGTGGGAGGTTGTACTCTCCCTCAGGGGTACAACCTTCCTCACACAAGAACTTCTGTCCTGAAGGCATGGGCAGAGCCCCCCACATGCTCAGTGTGATTGTGCCAGGAGCACCTGTGTCTGTTTTGGGAGATGCAGGAGATCTGGGCCTCATTGCTAGATCTGTGATCAAGCACAAGATCCTTCTCCAGCTGGTTTTGGTTTACCTTTGCCTGGGAAAAACACAGGCTTAAAGAAAATTATTATTTTTCCACTCAGTTGTTTGTAAAAAATGCTTTTGTTATGCTTCCCACACTTCACAGGCTGAGGCAATCCCACTCCAATCCTCCATCAGCACCCAATTAGTGCTACAACAGAGAAACCTTGTTTCTTTCTGTTCATTTGATCACAAAGAATCATTCCCAGGGAAAGGAGCCCACCCCACCAGGAGCATCCAACGAGGTCTGGATCTCACACGAGCAGCTGCAACCAGTACAGTTGTATAATGGAAGCCTGACCTACAAACCCTGAACCAAATTCTCCTTGCTCCCCTTTGAGAAGTGAGCACGTGAAGGCTGCACACATCTTGTGCCCTGGCTGCTGCCACCTCCCACAGCTGTGATCCTGGCTTGGCTCCACATCCCAGCAGGACTGGTACCTCTGCTCCATCCAGCATAGCTGGGAGGATGAGGACCACCAGTGAAAAGAGAGCTAAAATGGGCCCTGGTAGCATAAATTGCATCATCCGTGCTGCCTGCAGCTCGGGGATGGAGGTGTTTTGGTGGCCAAGCTCCCCACACATCACCACCCAGCTCTGGCTGAAGGACACACAGGACCAGCTGGGGCTGCCTCCTCCACCAAGCAGGTCCCCAGCAGCTCTGGAGCAAGGGGCCATTCCCCAGCACACACATCCCCCATGGAGCAAACAGCCACTCTGGGGACACGGCAGCTGTGTGGGCTCAAAGGACCCAGGTGACAACCAGGTGAGTTTTTGGGACAGACAGCATTTAACCTCTTGGCTGCTGGAGCCTTGCCCTCCAGTGCAGCCCCAGCTCCTCAGGAGGGTTCTTTCTCTCCACAGACCCAACAAGTCAGGTTGGTTTGAGGTGTTTTGTGCCTGTGATGCACGGCACATTAAGAAGAAGAACATATTGCACCAGAGAGTCTAACCAATCACACACCCATAAAAGCAGAGACGAAAGCCCAGCACATGCAGGCAAATCACAGCAGCTGGGAACTGCAGTCACCCTGGGAAGGGGCCAAGAGGCAAGGCAAAGCCATCTCCTCCTCCACCCCAGCACCAGCCAGGACAGCCCTGGTCAGGTGGGAATTTGGACAAACCTGAGCCCCAGAGCAGCAGCTCAGCAAGATGCACAAACCTTCCCTTGGGTTTCTATTCTGCAGTAAAATTCCAAGAAGCATTAAAAGGAGGTTCTTCAAAGGACTGTGAAAGGAGCTCTCATAAGGAGGTCCTTACACTGTCAGCAGTTTCAAGGTGGTTTGCAACCATCTGATCCCCCCTTCCCCATGCAGATTTAAATCAAGGAGTTTCTTCAGAGAGTGGACTAGATTTGAATGACAAGGTTTCCCAGCTCCCTGGCGGGAAATCCCTTCTTCTCTGACATTCTTGCTGAAAATGGGGCTTTGCTGTTGGATGAAGCACATTCCCAGCAGTGATGGACGAGGGCCAGGCTGTGCTGACCCACTGACCAGTCCTACTTGGCCACACTCCTGGGCCAGCTCCCACGTGTCCACACCACACAGGGTACAGCATCTCCCCTCACAAGAAAAATGACTGCATAAAAGCTGCCCTGTCAGACTTATCCCAAGAGAAAAACCAGCCCAGTCTGCAGTTGGGAAGGGGCTACACAAACCAGCTGGGAAGAGGCTCCTTCACCCCCACCTGCCTTTCCCAGTGGGCAGTTTGAGCGTGTTACAGACACCAGGAGCACAGTGAGAGAGGTTTTAGCCATCACATGTGACCACAGTGGATAATAACTCACTAAACACCTGATTGACTTAACACCTTAATGACTGTAGCAGCAGCTTCGTAAAACGTGGGTGATTGCAGAGGCATTGGAGCTTTGCTGCTGCTCCCAGGCACAGGAAGGGCAGCCAAGCCCCACAGCAAGGCAGGAACACTGAGATTTCCCCCAGCTGCTCTTCTCTTGTCTCACAGTATTGAAAACTGGGGCCTACTGAGAGCAAACAAACAAACCGTGGCACTCACTGGACTCTGCTGTGAATCACGTACAGGGACAAGCTCTTCATGCAGAAGTGACAAGGAAGATGTGTCTGTAATGGTTTTATGGCACATCAGCGTAGCAAATGGTTTTATGTCCCTAAAAGTAGGTGATTAAAATTCTAAGATGTCACAGATTTTAATCCTAAGCTAATTTTTCTCTTCTATGCTGTATCATACATCACTGCTATCAAGAGAGTAGAACTCTCAAAAATCAGATGTCCTGAAGCTAGAGTACAAGAAAATTATGTTTTCTACAGCAAATCAGTTCAACAGAGGCTCAATAAAACATGATTGATAATTAGTGTTTTCTCTTTGGCAGCTAGTAGCAATTGTCTTCTCCTTATGCCTAGTGCATTCGCCAATTTAAAA
This sequence comes from Anthoscopus minutus, assembly GCA_013399455.1. Lineage (NCBI taxonomy): Eukaryota > Metazoa > Chordata > Aves > Passeriformes > Paridae > Anthoscopus > Anthoscopus minutus. The sequence continues at coordinate 61,823 of VWYI01020870.1, read as the reverse complement.
CTAATCTGTCCAAAAATGAAACAAAACATCTGCCTAAAAAATTCCCAGTGAATATTGGTTAAGATTCACAAAGTTCTACAGCAGAGTGTCACCTGCTGCAGCATCAGATGACTCAACAGTAATTAGGGTAGAGCTGAGACAGCCTTGTGGAAAGAGCCATCAGGCAAATGGCAAATGGATGGGAATAGTTAAATCAGCTTAGATTTCCTTAACGGAGGTAGACCAAAAGAAAACTAACCCGATTAGGAGGGAGAGGGACACTGATCCAGATTCATGGAGCAAAGCAGAACAGCTATAAAGTGATATTTATGCCTGTTTTCCTTTCCAGGGCTGCATAAAGCATCAGCATGTACCAGTAGATCTGGCCCAGATTTATGGGCTAAGGGTAGACCCTTTTAAACAAGGACAGATTCTCTTCTCCAGTTTGCTTTCCCAGTTAAGCAAGTGTCCAAAAAAAAAAAATTAAAATAGGCCATTAAAAAAACCCTCCCAAATTCAATTAAATAGAGTAGGTGCTAGTCAGTGCCTGCTGGAAGTGCCATTCTCCCTGCTCAGGGCACCTTGTCCTGCCTGCAGCAGGGCAGGGATGCATTTCCAGAGCCTGGCTCTTGGCACAGCCCATTTCAGACAGCACCAGCTCTGGTGCCAGCACTGGCTGTGGCCATGCCCAGGTCTCTGAGCACCCTGCTCTAGGATGCAGGGCAGTGTGGCTCCATGGTCCCTGCCCGTGCTGCAGCTGTGAGCAGTGCAGGGATCCAGCACACATCCCCCAGGAGCATCGTGCCTGCCTTCCCAAGCCAAGACTGACACAGCCCCTGCTCCCATCACCTGCTGCAGCAAACCCTCTGCTGCTGAGATGAGCCCAGGGCTGCACAGAGCTGCCACCGCTGCCACCAGGGGCTCCTTCCAGCTCAGTGCAGTTGCTCAGTGACTTTCTGGGTGCCCCTGCTCCTCAGCAGCCACCTCCCAGCACCCTGTGCCATGCCCAGCACAGCCACAGCCTGCTCAGCCCCAGGACAAGTGCCTTTGCAGCAACACCCACCGTGCTGCCAGGGGTAAAGATCTCCCTGAGGCCACTCCTGCTGTCCCCAAACCCCACGGGAATGACTCACTGCCCAGAGATAATAAAGCACAAAAGCTCCCTGCCACCAGCAGACTCAGAGAAGGCCACCCTGGCTGTGTCCCCACATGCTCTTGGCAGCCCTGCTCTTTTCCAGAGCTGTGCATGTCCCAGGGGATGTGTGAGCACAGGTACAGAGCTTTTTTTCCAAAGCAAACACACTCCCAAGCCCGGGACACTTTTGCTCAGGTGAAGCACCTATGCCCCCAAGGCAGTGTTTTACACCACCACTCTGCACCACAAATTGTGCCCAGTCTAAAGAGGCTTTTGTTGTTGAGGAGGCCCCAGAGCCAGGGCAAGCTGCACCTCTCACCCTGCTCCTGCAGAGTGTGCATCCTGCTCCCACAGAGGCACCTCCAGCCTCCCTTTCTGCTGCCAGAGCACACGAAATAGAAGTGTGGACTCACAGTTACAACAGTGAGGTTTGATTTTNAGGCACCTCCAGCCTCCCTTTCTGCTGCCATAGCACACGAAATAGAAGTGTGGAACAGTGAGGTTTGATTTTAAGATGAGACAGGAAGTTTTTATTTCAGGGTTTTGCAATTTTTTTTATAAGGTATTCTGATACAGGGCAACATGACTGGCCAAAGGAAGCACCTCTGTGGTGCCATTGGTGGAACAAGAGAAAAACCCATTCAGAACAGCTGTGTGACATTGTTCTGAGAACCAAAACCTATTTACAACAAACAGTCCTTGAAAGAGAAGTTCCCAAAAGACTTTCCCTTGGGAACAGATCAGCCAGTGACAGGCTGAAAAATCTCTCAGGCTCAGAAAATCATGTTTACACCTTTCACCTACTCCATCACCACCAGCAAACCCTCTCACAGCTCCATGTCTCATCCTCCTGGCTACTACCCCAGCTGTGGAGAATTCAGACATCCCAGCAAGAGCAAAGGGATGCCCATAATAAATGAACCCAAAGACCTCTCATGTTTTAGTGAGAGATAAACACAGCCAAGACTTTACATGACTCCCACCAAACCTCAACACTCCTGCATGTGCCAGACAGCACCTGACACCTCCCAAGGAGCTGATATTGCATTGGATGTTATTAGGATCTAACCCAGAAGCTGGTTTGGGACAGGGAAAAACCAACTTTGCCCACTGCAGTGGCAGTAAACACCCTGCTTGTGCCCTGCAGTCCCAGGGCCCCTGGGTGACCAAGCTGTTGTTTTGATGTCCCAGTCAAACAGGAGCCAGTGCTGGGCTCTTCCCCATGACTCAGCCTGCTGGGTTTGAGGGCCCCTCCAGCTGTTCCATGGCAGGAGCTGCACACACGATGCTCCATGAAGAGCTCTTGGCACAAGGTACAGCAGACAGGACAGCTGGCAGACGAGCAGGCAGCCGTGGGCAGCATGGGACAAGGAGGAGCTTTGAACAGATGTGAGCAGCTCCTGGGTAGGTAAACAGGATCCCCACTTCTTTCCTGTTCCATGGCTGGAAAACCCACAGGCCCTTCCTGCAGGAAGGGAAGGAGGAGGGTGGGGAGCTCACAGCACTGGGATCAGCTTCCAAAACTGGGAACTGGCTGTCCCAGGGAACCACTCATCCCCATGGCACACACAGGATGTTTCCACTGCTGCTGGGAACTCCTGGTTCTGGTCAGGGTGATCCCTGAGGGACTCAAAATGCCATGTTATAAATTTATATTTTAATGCAGTGGGGTGGTCTGTACAGCAGCACCCAGCAGGAAGGAGCTGAGCATTCCTCACATGGACTCTGTAGCCTTTGGAGCACTGCGCTTTAGGTGACCAAACCAAACTGACTGCAATAAAGGCAAAATACCCAAATATCTTTAGAGGTCTGTGCCAAAGATCCACAGGAAGCCCCCAGTCTGTGGTAGCTGAAGCTCCTATCAGAGTTTGGCCCAGGACAGCTGGGTGAGCAATGTGTTTGTGGAAGCTTTGAACCCCACGAGAATGACACGAGGGTCAGGCAAAGGCAGATGGCCACACCTCTGGCTCAGCACCCTCACCCTGCTCTGGGCAAGCTCCTTCCACCTCCACCTGCAATCCCAGCTGTCAATCCCACCTCACAGGAGAAAAACCAGCCAACAAATATCGCCCTTGAGCTACAAGACAAGTCTCTGGATGCAAGCAAAGCAAGAAATATTTCATGTTCACTTGGGGTATCTGACAGATCAATGCTGCAAACATCCCCAGTACTGAGCACATGGCCAATCTAGAGCACTGACTGAGACAACACAATGCTCATCCAAGTCTTGAATGAATGCTACAGATCCAGGGCTGACCTGTACTCAGATGACAGCTTTTCTGGCTCTGAAGAGTGATAGAAAATTGCCACAAATGAGAGTAATCTGAGTCAGGGGACAGAGCAGCAGCTTTTTTGTAGCTATTTCACAACTGCATGATTGAAGTTATAAGAAATAAATTTCCTATGAAAGCACAAGGAATCTTGCTTAGATGCCCTTTCAGGTGAAATTTTAAACTCAGGTGCCCTTCTAATAAAAGCAGAATGGATTTCCAGCACCCTCTCCATGACCCCCTGTCACCTCCCATGGAGTGGTTTTGGTACAGCATCCAGCAGCAGGTTGGAAGCTGGCTGGTTACAGCCTAGACTGGAACTTCAGAAACCACACTCAGGCCTTGCATCACTGTTGTGACAGCATCAGCTTTAGGAGGAAAGAAACTCCTGTGAGAAGAAGCCCCTGACAGGCAGGAGGATGTCACTGCAGATCCACGGGGACTGTCCTCCTTCACCAGAGCTCTGGCTCTTTCTAACACCTGCTATTTCAGGCTGTTACACCAAAATTTTAATTAAAACAAGGGGCCCATTTAAGCTCCCACAGAGCCCTGCTCTAGCCTTGCTAATTAAAGACAAAGTGACAGGATCTGAAATGATAAAAGAAACCAGGTCTGAAAAGTTGGAGAGGCACAAGACGAGACTGAGCTCTAAGTAGGTTGAAACTTGCTCTTGGTGGGAGCACTGTGTGCCAGCCCCAGGTTCCTGAGTGAGGTCTCTGTGGGCTCCCAAAGGGTTAATCACAGCCCCCCAGGCCAGACCTCACCTGTCTTCTCTGGCAGCACAAGATCTGAACCCAGTGCAGGCACACAGACACAGGAAGCTCTCTCCACGTCCCTAACACGAATGAATTGGCTGTTCTGGGCTGCAGGGCCACTGCTCCTTTCCAGCCCCACGAGGCTGAGAGCTGGGATGGATTTCCAGGTGAATTCCTTGTCCCAAGCCCTTGGGCAGCCCACAAACACCCTGCAGCAGTGAAACCTTGGTGCAGCAGAGCTGCTTCGTTCCTGTGCAAGGACTTTGTACTTCTCATTCAACATTATTGAACAGGGTAGAAAATTGCTGTTATTGATAAGGATGGGCTTGGCACAGAGAATCCTTCAGGTCAGATAATTTAAAAGGCCATCAATACACCAAGCCATTGTGTCTCAGTCCTTATCACTGCAACCAGAACCATGGAAGTGTCAGCACCTCACCTCAGACCCTTGCTGCACTAAATGGAAATATTTTGAAGGTGCCACAATCTCACAATCTTCCCCACCCACCCAAAACATGGATGGCCCCAGACAGGTGCAGGTGCAACACAGGATAAAACAGAAGCTGTGTGCAGGTAACTCTGCCAAGGACACCACCAGCTGCCAACCAGGCTAAAACAGGGCTGGTGCAAGCAAGGAGAAGGGTGTGACAGTGATTCAGAAGTTAATTCCTGCTCTAGTCTCCCTTTTTAAAAGGTGAACTCTATAGCAGTAGCCTTTAGGACTATGTCAATGTCGTTTTGTTTGGTGGGTGGGTTGCTTGGGGTTTTATTATGGAGGAGGATTGTGGTTTTTTAACTAATGGGATTTCTCTTGTCAGCCCAGGTAAAGGCAGACAAAGATAAATGGGACTTTGGAAGCTTCCCACGACATTTCTTGAGCTTGATGCTCTTACCCTCAAGGCAGGGACCATTTTGCCACTTTGAAAGCAAAGCCCAGCACAGCAGACACAGACCACCATAGGGTGGGCTCCATATGGGTATTTCCATAGGGAAATGTGAATTAAGACCTAGCTTGAAAACCTTGCCCAAACTGAGAAAAGCTGCAAACTGTTATAAAAACGTATTTAGAGCAGCAGAAACACCCTAGAGTAACTAAAGCCCATTTCCCACATGAGTGGCACTTGCAGCCAGCCTACCTCACACTATCCAGGGAATCAGGAGGCCAAATCCAGCAACAAGCAGTTGCAAATTGCAGGGACCTCAGTGGAAACTGCATCCACTTGCTCAGAGCTGCACATGGGCTCTTGTTCCCCGAATTAAAAGGGAGTGCAAGGTGCTTGATTGCATCTTGGCTCTTGATTACAAATGCACCAGCAGCCAGAATTAAACAGTTGGCTTCCTGGCCTATTTAGCATCCTTTAGTGCTGGGTTAGATGGTAGGCAAAGCTTAGGGGATGGTTTTATATACCAGCATCTGATTTTTTTTTTTTTTAGTTTTATTTTTTCTCAAGACACTTGCAGTGAATGACAACGTTTCCCAAAGATCTGGCCAAGCTCCAGAGGAAAAAACAAGCAGTGGAAGTGTCTGTAGAAGCAGCTCTGCACTAGGCTATAAGGCACTGCCTGAACCAGCTGCCATAGCAACTGCTATTAAGGAAAGAATTAGAGCATTCTTCACGGAAATAGGAAAACTCCCAGTCAATAAGTGTAAGGATGAGATGCAAAGCAAGAAAAAAAGGAGGATAAATATAAGCAAGTTGGAAAAATATGCACAACTGAATGAGAAGCAGGGCTACTTGCACAGGTAGATGTGCTCTGGTGTTGTGGAGAGCCTATAAATACACTCAGATACCTAACTCCACCCTCATTAGCAAGCATTTTAGATACAGTTGATCCTGCCTTGGGGCAGGAGGTGGATTACATGACCTCCTGAGGCCCTCTCAACCTCTATTTTCCATGATTCTAGGAGAGAGAAATCTACACCAGCTGAGCTGAGCTGAGCTGGCCTCACTCCAGAAAGGCAGGAATTTAAATCTGGAAAAAAAAATAGATTTAATCCACTTTTCAAGTTCTCCTTGACCAGGAGAAAGGGGCAGAAAGCAGAGCCTGTAACCACAGCTTACAGGCAAATTCTTCCTGGCTGGAAACTCATTTTCAACAGTACCAGGGGTAAAGTGGCAACATCAGGTTTCACCCTCAAAAATATTCATTTCCCCACCAACATTCATTTGCAAAGAACAATGAGATTAATTCTGATTAATCTGTAGATTTATCAGGCTGCAGAGCTGTGGTTTTGGGCTGTTTTGCAGGGGGTTGTTTTACAAAATACACTTGAAAATAGAATGATGCTGCAAAAAGCCAGCAAGCTCTCGGGAGCAATCAGGCTCACGTCCTACATCCCTTGGGCAAGCTGGATTAGACCCCACAACACAGCCCTGCAGCAGGACAGAGCCTTGGCTCTCACAGCTCACAGCCAAGGAGAGAAAGCAAAGTTTCACTCTGGGTTGTGCTATATTACACAGAGGTCCCTGACAGAGCTGCTGCTTACACTCTCCAATTCCTCACTACTGGAGTGGGACAAAACCCACGGAGAATCGGAGCACAGGAAACAACACTCACCTGGAAGGCAGCCTGGCAGGCAAGGAACACTCTGCCTGCAAGAAAAAACCCCACGTCCCATCTCCTAGGGCAAGGATCTGGCTGGGCTGTAGTGCCAGCCCTTCCAGCCGCTATCCCATGGCGCAGGAGCCAGGCTCCCAGTGCTCCATCCCACCCACAGCCATGCCCTGGGCCCCTCGTGCACATGGCAGGCAGAGGTCCCCTCAGGAGAAAACACAAGCTGGGAGGTTACAGGCTACAAAGAGCCATTGACACAGCAGCAAGCAGTATCAGACTTGGAAGTCCTGGCTTTGACATTTGGCAGCTCTGTAGACAGCAGGAAACAAGCAGGCATGCAAGGCTGCCTCCACGTCACAGGCAGCAGAGCAGCCAGGACAGGGAAGGGAAAGGTTAAATGCCACTGATGGAGCACCTGTAGGCAGGGACATCCCCAGGCTCCTGGTTGAATTAAGGCCCCATTGACAATCTGCCTTGGGCTCACAGAAGTCTGACGTCCCTGGCTGCGTCCTGGGCCCTCCCTGCCGTGATTTGGCTGGGCAGGGTTTGAGAGCAGGTGGTGACCTCACATATCCTACCTACTGCACCTTGCAGGCACAGCCTGAGGACTTCCAGCCTCTCCTCCCTACTGCCCAGCTCTCCTTTGGAGGCAGGAGCACTCCTCACACACGGCCACATTAACACCATTAACAACATCAATAAACCAAGGAAATGTCCAGTTTGCATTTAGGTGCACATGCAACCAAGGAGACTCCGAGTTTCTCCTCCAAAACACACTGTAGCCAAATGCTGGAAGACGATTAAGTGATTTAACCTACCTCTTGTAAGAAACAAAATCTTGACAACAGTGATTGGCCAATCCCTGTTTGACTAGAAACACCTTAAACCCAAACAGACCATTCTTACTGGCAGGACAAGCACTTTGAATCCAAAGTTTATTCATTACCTTGTAATCCTATTACAAAATACACCAGAAATATTTTCAGTGGTGTCAGAAATGGTAGGAGGTAGCACACATGCAAAAGCCAGAAAATGAAATTATGTGGAAATGACTTTTTAAAAACAAAAGACGTATTTCTGATCAAACTTTTTTGTTTAATGGAAAACAGTCAAATTAATTATTGAAGCTGACTCCAGATTTGGGGAGGGAGAGGGATTCATCCCAGGAAAAAGTTAGGTAGACTTTCAGTGTTAATTTTGAGACAGGAAAGTTGGTACTTGAAGCTCTTATGGACAAAAATTTCCCATTTGGCTGAATTTTAGAGAGTAGGGGAAAAAAATTAAAAATATTTACTTGTTATGACAGCAGAGAAAGTTGCTGATTCAATATTGCTCATGCTCCCAGATGCCTCTCGTTAGCTGCCATATGCAAATCACTCCACACTGGCATCACATCCAAATTGCATGAGAAAGCCAAGTTAAAATGTGGCCAAATACGTGAATCTGCTTTTGGAAGACATACCAACCCTCATTAATAAAATTAACAAAATTCATCATTGCCAAGGGCTCCATGCAGCTTCCTAAAGAGGACAGCTCTCACTTCCATACCCAGAGAGTTTAAAACTCGAGAGATGCTTTTGTTATTGAAAAGAAACTTTTAATTTCTGACTCAAACCATTCTCAAATACCCAGATATACGCTCAGACTGATGGTGATAAGAGACCTTTTCTTTTCAGAGCCCTTCAAAGGGCACAAAACCCAGGGGAAAAACCTTCTCAGACAGATAAAGACACTCACTCACACACCTGGACACAGGAACCCCATGAAAAAAAGCTTCAGGAGATTAATAATGTGGGTGGAAAATTAAGGCACCTCATAAAGGGTTTGAGGTAACAAGGGAACAGATCACATCAGCTTGGAAAGGTTAAAGAAAGCAATTTATAGACACTAATTAGGGCCTCTTTTAAAAGTGCCTTTGCAAATGACAAGGTTGGGTTTATTCCAGAGAGGTGCAAAGGGAGCATGGTCGGAGCTGCTTGGGGATGCTCCCAGAAGGGTTCATGAACCATGCTGGGCATCACAGCACAGGAGCAGGAGATTTGAGGGATGTGTTTATAGGAATAAGTTGCTTTTCTGCCCAGAGAAACCTTCCCCACACAGTGAGCTCCAAGCTTATGCCCTCTGCTCTGCCACTGGGAAATGTTTTGCTGAATGCCAAGTCCCAGGTCACTAAGCCTGAGTTTTCCTTCACTTTCAGGCTCTCCAGCCATAAGGATCTGCACAGTTAAAGTCCTGCAGAAGTCCTGCTTTATGCAACATCTGGCTCTGGTGAAGTTTTGCTTGCAGGATGAAGTGCCAGGAGTGGGAGCTGAAGGACTCTGCAGCGATGCCATCGCCCGGGGTGCCTGTGGGAGGCAGCTCTCATCTGAGAGCAGGAGAAACCAGGGCACCTCTGGCACTGCTGGAAGGAGAATCAAACCTTGGGCTCTTTACTTCTCTGCTGGCTCCTTGAAGGAGCCAATGCCCTGAAGCCAATGCCAACACTTGCAGTTTGTGTCATTCAAGCGGGAGCTCCCACTGCAAACAGCCCAGGCGTGCAAAGGGAGTTCCAGACAGAAAATGCCACATGTCTGTACAAGCAGTCACTTTACCCACCTCTGGGATCTGTTTTTTCAGTTTACAGAACATCTCCCCATGCTCTGGGGCTACTTTTAGAAAAGCTCAGTGATGTAGAAAGACCTGGACATGACAGCCCTGACTGCTTTTGGGGACAAGGTGCTGCCCTGGGAATGGCAGGACCAGCCTCCTCTCCATGGTCTCAGTCCATCTTCAAAGGGCCACAGCCCTCAGCAATTTCTTATCTTCTCAAATCCTCTGCAATCAGTAGAGTAGCTCATAAAGCATTCCTTTATTGCATTATAAAGCAGCCCCCTCACAGTCATCGGAACAGCCCAGAGGCTGCATCCAGCACCACGTTCCCTGTAAGGTCTGTGTGGGCTGAGGGACCTCTCTTTTGCACCATCCCTTTGAAACCAGCTTGGATTGAGCTGGGTGAGGACCTGAGCATATTCCCACCTAAACGGGGATGGTGTGCAATGCCCCTCTCCAGCATTCCCACAGAGGAGCACAGACCAGGTCCAGTCTGGCAGCTGGGAGTGCTCTGGTCCCACCTCAGAGCTCACCCATGAGCTGTCTGGAGCTATCCTAGCTGGCCAAACTGAAGGTCCAGGCAGCACCCTGCAGGCCAGGGGCAGTGCTGCCCTCAGCCTGGGGTCACTGCCTGTCACCTCGCTGTCCCCAGCACGACTGGCTGCTCACAGCTGCCACCAGCGTGCTCTCTGCCCCACTTCTGCCAGCAGGGATCCAAAGGAGCTTTTAATAGCAGCTTGTTTGCAAAACCTGGGATGTTCTGACAGATCTGCTGCAGAAGATGCGAGGAACAAGCAGACAGGAGCCATCACCCCTTCACAGCTCCTGCCCAGCCGGGGCTGATGGTCTCCAGGAGCCGCTGCCCTCAGTCCTGCTTGGCCACCACACTGAGACCATGGAACCACAGAACAATTTCAGCTGGAAAAGCTCTCCAGGATCATCAGATTCAGCCATTCTCCCAGCACTGCCGAGGCCACCACTAAACCAAGTCCCCAAGTTCCACATCGAGGCATCTTTTAAATCCCTCCAGGGATGGTTACTCAACCACTGCACTGGGCAGCCTCTGCCAGGGCCAGACAACCCTTTAAGTGAAGAAATTTTTCCAAATAACCAATCCAAACCTACCCTGGGGTGCAACTTGAGGCCGTTTTCTCTTGCCTTTCACATATCACCTGGCACACAGTAGCTCTCTCAATCACACCTGGGCAAGAGGCAGGCAAAGGACAGTGAAAGCAGCATGCCCAGGACCCCTGAAGTGCAGGGCTGGGTTCTGCACTCACCAGCCCCATCCTACAGCACTCAACTACCACCTCAGGAGGTGCTCATCCACACCAGAGCCTCAGACATCACCTGGACAAAGAGCCAACTCAGTACCCAACTCCACTTTCTCCTCCCTGATTTCATTGCACAGCACCTACCAGCATCCCCTCTCCCACCTCAGGGGTGAGAATGACAAAAATAAACAGAGAAGTCACACAGGATGGAAATGGCACAGCCAGAGGCAGCTCGGAGGTGACACGTGCCAGCTGTGCCCCCAGCTCCAGCCTTCCTCACACTGACTTACCAACTTCTTCATCATTTATGCTTCAGCTCCCCCTCCACATCCCACATGGAAACAAAAGATGATTCATATATCAAAATAATCACCTGGGAGCTCTGAAAGCCCACGAGTTCCCGCACTTCCTTGCTAAGGAATTTTGCCAGTTTGGCACCTGGGGTTGGATCTGTCCCCTCCTCCCTTTATACTGGTCCCACATCACAGAGGGGGCAGAGCAGGCACAGAGCCTGCCCACACGCTACTTTTAGGACTTAATTTAATTGAGCACAAAACAAATTTACTGTAAAAACTTGAGGCAACTGAAAACTCCAACTACTTGGGAAGCATCTGTGCCCTGGGCATACCTGGGTCCCTTGTCCTCTCCAAGGAGGAGATTTTCTGTCAGCAGGGAAGTGGCTTTGCAACATTTGAGTTTCACCATCAGCAACACACTGGAAAGAGCTGCTGGATCAAGCCCACAACCTGGGCTTGCCCACGGAAAGAGATCAACGGGATTATGGTGCCAAAAGAGACTGCAGCGATGGATTTTCCCTCACAGGAGGAAAAAAGTGATGCTGGGAGCTGAAAGCTCAACTCTGCAGCTTCAGCAGTGAAGTATCCATGTCCACATGTGGTGCAAGGCCACTGTCCACAGGACCCTGCCACCAGGACACTGGTGTCACAGCCTGAACACACGGCAGCCCTGCCTGCTCACTGCGCTCAGGGAGCGCAGCCATCCCTCACCGGGACCCTGATCACAAACACCACCATTCCTGCATCCCTCACAAAATGAGAAAGCATCTCTAGGACAGACAGTGAGGAGCTTTCCTCTTTCCAAATGGCCCAGATCCCAAACCAGAAAGAGCTGAAAGCAAAGCTACAAGGTTGTGCCTCTTGCAAACCAATCACACCCCCCAGCCACAGCGCTGAGCAGAGGCACCTGTGCCACACTAAAGGAAGATGATGAAACTCTCATCATCTGTCCCCAGGCTGTGACCTGTCACTGGCAGCTGAACAGCCGGGTATGAAACCCAAACCACAGCCTGCCAGTACCTGCCAGCACAGGCAGAGGTGATACAAGTCACAAACCTGTCCACTCAGGCAATGCCAGCAGTCACAACTTCACAGCTGGCTTCACTGTCAGAGCCCTCCTGGAAGACCACAGCAGCTCAGAGCAAGAAACACGGGGCCACTGGAGCAGAGAGCTGGAAAGAGCTATGAAACCTCTAAAGCAAGGAAGGAACAAATAAAAGCCTACAGTTCCAGGGCATTATCACAGGTCTGCTGTCCCAGAGAAGTCACAAATGCACAAAGAGTCAGAGCCAAGGCAGGGTTTGGCAAATGCAGTGACAGTGCCCAGGCAGGGTCACCCCTGTCCATGCTCTGTTTCCAAACAGGAGCAAAACACACACACACAGGGACAAGGTACAGAAAAGGCTTGTTCAGAAACAGGGACATGACTTCGGGGAGATTCTTCCTGAGGTCCTTGCCTTCCAGCCATGTACCAGGCAAGGATACACTGCCTCGTGTGCTGGAAACTGGAGCACCATTCTCTAGCAGAGGTGCTCTGCTGGCCAGGTTTCCTAGGCACCCTCCTCTGCCATGCCAAGGGATCAGGAAGATCACACCGGTTTCTCTACCTAGCAGAGCACCAACCCCAAAGGCTGCTCCAGCTCTCCTGCAAGAGATATTTTTACTCCTCTGCAGAGAAGCACTCTCTGGCTCCCCTGAGCTCACAGGTTTCCCCTTGTGCTGTGCTGAGGCTAATGGTTATTGACTTTTAGACATTTTTTCCTCCTCCTTCCAGATTTTGTAGCAGAAGCAAAGCACTTTCATCCACTTTCAAATGGTGCAATTAAACCAATTTCAGAATGATTTGCAGTTCTGTTCTTCAGGAAGCACTAAGCAAAGCCGTGCTTCCCAGTATTTTGGGAAAAAATTCATACATTCATGTAGCTCTGAATCCATGCCCTCAAGCAGGGAAGCTGGAGAGATTTACACTTACATGTAAATCCCTGTGACAGACTCCCATAAAGCCACTGAGAGGCACACCCAGAAGGCAAGGAAGTGTTTCACACCTCCTGTAAGTAGGAAGTGTGAGAAGGAAAGAGATGAAAACTGCCTTCCTTCGCTCAAAGCTCAGTCACAGTTCCTGCCCTATCCTGGCACTCATGCACCCACTCCTGATGCCAACTGAGGTAACGCCGGTGTCACACGGGGCTTTGAGGACCTCAGAGCTGTATCAGAGATGGCAAAGCTTCACAGCCCAACACCACACCAGGGACAGTCCATGGATGACAGCACAGACGCCTCTGCACACCACAGAGGGCTTCACACCCACCACATGGAGCTCACAGGCAGCCAGACAGAACCTGCCAGGCGCCGGTGCCATACCTTCCTCCACGTCATTCCTCAGAGAAGCCTCCAGCAGAGCAACGCTGGCTTCAAAAGACACTTTCTTTCTGTTCACAGCATTTCTCTTCTTTTCATGCTTCCTCTTCTTGTGCTGCATCTCCTTCTCATACTGGGCCCATTTCTTCAGCTGCTGAGCCCTCCGTTTCTGGGCTGCCCGCAGCCTCTCCAGCGTGGGCACCTTGTCCAGCAGCTGCAGCTCGGTCAGGAGGTCCACGTGGGCATCCATGGCTTCTGCCGAGAGAGGGGAGGGGAGATTTTAGCAGTGGGAAGGGATGTCCCACCACAGGTCCTCTGCACGGCAGCACCTGCTGCTATACCAGCATCCTGAGCTGGGGAGGGCCCATGGCACAGTCCGCTGAGGGTGGTGGGAGCCTGAAACGAGGAGGAAAGCAGGAGAGATCAGGTCTCAGCGTGAGCTCAGCCTGCTGGAAAACACAACAGGCAACATCCACCACCTAAAAAGGCAGCTGAGTTAACTTTGCTTTAATTGTTCTTACAGGTCTTGGTGATTTCCCCATTTCCCCACTCCAAACATCCCAGCAAAGCCCTCTTGATTAAGCAGAAGTTCCACTGTGCACCTCCTTCAAGTTTATGGCTCACATTAACCCTCTCCTAGAGCAGAGTAAAGTCTCAATCAGCAAAGATCTTCCACCTGTTTGATACCATTTGTCAGCAACTTGGGAGCAGTTTGAGTACCCAGACTCCCATCCTTCCCTGAGCTGGTTCTCTCCACCACCCCTCGTTCCAGGTGTCCCCACCCCTCAGTCCTGCTCCCTTGCACAGCAGTAGCCCCGAGGCATTTCAGTCTGAGCAGCTAACACAGGTCAGAGGGGACCAGGGCTGCAGTGCCCAGGGCAGTCACAGACACCAGAGAGGCCAATTCCAGCACAAACAACCCACAAGCCAGAGGCTGGAGATACCTGGAGCTACCTGTCTGGTGCCCAGAGGCCAGGAAGGTTTTCCCAGAGGAACTCTATCCACCAGGAGCATCATCTGTGTTGCTCTGCCTCATCCATCCAGCCCCAGCTGAGCACAGCTCAGGTATTAATAACACTTAAACCACCTCAGTTCTCAAAAACACAGCGGTTGTGTTCATTCCTCCCTTCCTTCAGGCTTTCTCTTCACCACACACTGAACCACTCTGGTTTTGCTGTTCGAGGTCCACAAGCACAGCAGTGAGAGCAGTCAGTTCACAGCTCCTGACCCTCGGTGTGACCACAGCAGAAATCTCTGAGCAGGGCCACCCACAGAGTGACCAACCAGGGACCCACGGGCAGCTGCCCAGCCACCTGCTGCACAGGAGGAGGAAACACACCCCAGGTTTCAGGAGATGTCCAACAGGTGTGTTTGAAATAAGGCCAACATCACAAGCAAATGGAATTAATCCTTTCCAAACAGACCTGTGCAAAGCACATTGGATGGCTCATGCTAATTCCAGGTAAGCAGCAAATAACCAGGTAGGAGATGAGAGCTCGTATGGTTCAGCCAGCTTGGAGGGGACAAAGGAAAATGAAAAAGAAAATGCTGATGGGAAAGGGTGACTGAAGAACTTAAATATTCACAAGCACCTGAGAAAGCCTCAATAAGACAGCAGGAGCTCAACTCTGCTGCTGCAAAACAGAGGAAGCAACTTGTAAGTACTGGATGCAGAGAATCTATGGGAAAAGTAGCAGAAGCGAGGCAGCCAGACCTGGCTGGGAGCCATGGTGAGGATACCAAACCTCAGCCCATCCAGGTGAGCCAGGAAAAGCCACAGCTCGTCCCTCCCAGAGGGTGAACAGCCCTTTGAGGAGACTCTGAGGGGCTGCAGGACAGTGTCCACACCACACAGCACATCCACCACATCCCAGGGAATCCCACAAGGCTGAGACATCCACACCTACTGAACGCTGCTACAGATGTTCCACGGGGGTTTGACATTACCTATAAATATCTGAGAGCGAGACACGCCATTTCCTCCACCAGATAACTGAAAACAAACAAACTCAGCCAGAGCACACAGGCAGGTCCAGGCCTTTATCCAGCTGCTTTATCCAGAAAATGGCCAAGGACAGCTTCAGCAGCACCTGCTGCTTTTTTTTGAGGACTTATTTTGAGGACTTCAGGATAGACCTGAACAGAAGAAAAAAAACTCCTGTTTAATCCCATAAGAATTTAAGAATGCCAAAAAATGCTTTAGTTCCACATGGGAACAAACCCAAATCCTTGCAAAGTTTTTCATAAGGTACCTGCTAACTCAAAATTCAAATTCAGTTCACTTGCTTGAGATGGAAAATACTGACTTGTAGCTTTAGCACAGCACTGGAAAGCCAGGGAAGGGTGCCATGGCTCCTCCACAGCACAAAATCCACTCACAGCTCTCCCTGACCCCTGCCCACAGCCCCCATGGGCTGGGACTCACCACAGCCCCCAGAAACCCCACAGAAAATGCACGAATGCACTTCCCAAACAGCTTTTATTCTGGGACAGATGCATTTCCCTAGCGCAGGCGCTCGGCTGGAAAGCTCTTCAGCACCTCTCATGAGCTCAGCTCCTGCCCCTGGCAAGCATTCCTGGGAAGTATCTTTGTTGGCAATCTCAGTCTCTGCTGCAGCAGCACAGCCTGCAGATCTGAAGCCCCAGTTACAATACCTCGAAGGAGGGGAGATAAGGGCAGGAAATGCCTCTTGGAATACTGCACAGGCACTCCCACCTTGCTCCTTTTCCAGGCCTCTTCTGCCATTGTTTGCTCAAAGATGAACAAATATTTTCCAAAACACACCTGGAGTAGAAATAAGGAGCTAATTCTGCAGGATTATTAAAGCAGGAAACTTTATTTCAGCATTTCACAAGAGAGGCTGGAAGTTTTCTTGTGGGTTTAGGACTGCACTTTGGAGAGAGCAACAGGACATTGATTTATAAGGAGAGGCCAAGTGTGGCATGTTTCAGCTTTCCTGCATGCACCCCATCCTCCAGCAGCTGCTCTGCTCTCACAACAGAAGAAATGGGAGATTCAGGTGTTCTGCAAAGGGGAGTGAAACGGAGAGGGGAGATCCATGGACATCAAGACATCTCTGGAAGTACCAAATGCCAGCATGTGCTGAATTCAACCAGAAAATGAACCTCTAAAGGAGCTAAAGGGTCACCCTGAGAGCTCTTCCTGAAGTGGACACAGCTCAACTCCTCCCAGACATAACTCCTTATCACTCTCACAGACCCCAGAGCCCCAGACAGACCTTGGCCCCACTGCTCTGGCTGCCTGTTTTCCAGTGACCTGGCTCCTTCCCTGCACCTAAAGAAGTGGCACATTGACTTCAGGCACAAACAGATCAGGCCCCAGCATTTGTCACCTGCAGAGTGACACAGCAGTGGCTGTGTGGGTGTCTGTGGCTTGCAAGGCATCGCGCTTTGGTTTCCGTTTTATTTAAAGAAGAAGAGGGGGCAGAAAGAAAAGCACCATTCCTCGTGTTGGACTGAGCTGAGCAGTTTCCATGAGCTCAGCAGATCTGGTGCCACCACGCTGAGCACATCCTGCCACACACACACAGCCCCTGGCCCTGCAGGGACAATGAGGATGATTTCAGGGGCCAAAAGGAGGGCAAGGCACCCGTGCCAAGCCCTGCTCCCAGCACTGCAGCAGGGCAGGGCTCGCTCTGACCAGGGCAAAGATTGGCTCCTGCAAAGGGCACACAGGTGTTGGCCAACTGCATCGTGGGGTTTTTTGTAAATTTGCATTTCCTGTATATTTTGTGGCACCTGACTAAGCCCAAAAGCAGTTTCAAGGCAAGGTTACTCACTGTCAATACAAGAGGAGACAGCAGTTCTGTGAAGGGAGAGTTTGCTGCCTCAGGGGCTGCAGCTTGTGCCACCAGCCCTGTGTGCAGGCATCTCCCTCACACACACACACACACACACTCCTTCCCATTTCACACTTCGAGGTTGGCATGGCACCCATCAAAGGTGAAAACCAAAGGTACTCATTTTCCTCCACCGTTGATAAAGGTAAAGCCTTATAAGAGCCTTGTTACCCTTGTAAAGCATGGCTCAGGCCTGCTACTTGGGCTAAGTACAGCTAACAGCAAGCCTGAGAAGTTCCTGTGAGAAAGGAATCTGCACCTGTGTCAAGAAAGACTTCTACCCATGTGAAACATCTTCTGTCCACGAGGCAAGAATGTAAACAGCATTAGAGTGGAAATTTTTCCACAGACATGTACACTAGCAATTACTAACCAATGGACTGAGTAGCAGTAAGTTACTAAGCAATTAGAATTAAACATGATGCCTTTAGAACACCATATAAATATGAGCTGTGAGGAATAAAGATTGGTTATTGTGCAGGAAGAAGCAGGTGTCTTGTCTGTCTCTACTGTGACACTCCACCAGCACACAGAGCTGCCCCCTGACCTTCCTACAGAGATTCAGCTTGCAGACAGTTTGCCACAGCACTGCTGAGGCTGGAGCTGGATCTGTTAAATCAGCCATGCTGCTGAGAGAGGCTGGAGAATCTCCTCATCTCCCCCTCTGATGATGAAGCTGGAGCTGAAACCTGCAAATCCTCTGTCACATCTTTCCAAGGCAGCAGTTAAAGCACAGCATGACACTGATGCAGAACACAAACACTCACAGAAATCCTTCACTGAAGTGCCATCAACTGATTTCAGTTTTATTCCACTTAAAAAAAACAAACACACACAAACCATGGAAGAGCAACCCTTGAATGGGACACCTTGAAGAGAAAAACTGGAGATTTCTTAAAGCTTTCAAGCAAAGGGAAACCAGGAAGCCCCAGAGTAGCCACTCCTGAAGTTAAGGAGGTTTCCAACCACTGGATTGCTCGTGGTGATATACCCGGATGCACCTGGATGATCAGGATGCACCAGGACAGCACCTGGATGATCAGGTGAGGTGTCTGCAACACAAAGGCAGTGGCATGAAGAGACAGAAATAGCCCTCTCCTCCCCACGTCAAGCTAATCTCTCCACTGGAACTGGAAACCAAGCATGAAAGCCTGCAGCAGGGATCTGAGTGCATAAGCAGCCAGCAGAGGAGGTGGTGCCCAATTTATTTATTTCATTGACATCACCTGCACCATGGCAAGGTGAGGAGTTGCCAAATTCACCTCTTCTGCTCCCTGTGAGGGCCAAGGCCAATCTGTGTGTTCCTGTCCCATGAAATGCTGACCAGCCCACTGCAGCCCTCCTGCTGAACCCATCCTCTGGCAACAGGCACCACTGAAGAAGTCACAGGCTTTTCCTTTGGGCATCACCTTCAGCACTGTCCCTGCCTAGGGACACAGACCAGCCAAAGATGC
Organism: Anthoscopus minutus; assembly: GCA_013399455.1. Taxonomy (NCBI): domain Eukaryota; kingdom Metazoa; phylum Chordata; class Aves; order Passeriformes; family Paridae; genus Anthoscopus; species Anthoscopus minutus. Next base: position 43,297 of record VWYI01020870.1, on the reverse strand, counting down.
GTGTTCTGCACGGGTGCTCCTGCTGTTGGCCACAATCTTCCCATCGATCTTGGTCTGCAGGAAGCAGCAGAGCAGCTCTTTATCACTTTGTCCCCAATGAGGCAAGAGCTCCCTTGAGCCCAAAAGCCAAACACCATCCAGAGCCAGCCAGAAAGTCATGGGAGAGGAGGTGTCAGCCCCAGGGTGAGGCAGGAACAGCAGGGAAAGGCAGGCACAGGAGTTCAACCATCCCCAAGGCTCAGGGGATGTGCCCTGGGGCTGACCCCACACAAGGAGCTGAGGTCCCTTCCCTGCCTCCTGCAGCCCAGACTGGGTGGGAAGGGCAGCAGGATCCCACTCCCACCCCTCCCCGAGGAACAGCTCCAAGGTGTTTCCTAAGCCGTGTCCCTACAGAGCACGTACCCAGGAGCAGCCCTGCCAAGGCACTCCCAGCCAGCGCTCACACGTGAGCTGCTCTCTCCTCAGCACCTTCAGAGAAACAAACCCCTCTCCTGTCCTGTCACAGGCAGCCCTGTGCTGCCTAGGAGCTCTTGGTGTTGGTGTGGTTTATTTATTTATTTTAATTAGCAGAGAGTGCATCAAATCAAGAGGGTCCTTCATGCTTAGACCTCCACAGACTAAAGCTGTTTTTTTGTGAAAGTGCCTCTGTCACTTCCTGCATTTTGGGAAAACATTTCATTAGAGCACAATCAATGCCCCACCTGGCACCTGCCCCAGCTGTTACAGCCTCACACACCTACAACAGGTGATTGGCCACTGGGTTTTCAAAGGAAGATACACAGAGGGGTGGATACCAACAGTGGCCACATGGCAGACTGGGAAGGGGACTTCAAATCACAACAGCTATTCCTCCACAGAATCACAGCCCCAAAACATCCATTTCCACCTGCAACACCACATGGTCCCACTTCCTACAGAGCAGCATTTCCAGCCTCCTGAAGGGTTTCCTTTTTTTCTGAAGGCTAAATTTTTATTTCTCCAATATCTCCCTGCCAGACAGGCTGTACCATCTCCCTTGTCTGGGTCTCTGTGCATGGACTGCCACACAGGTGGGCACTGACCCCATCTCCTCCAGGCATTGGGGCTGCTGGCAAGGCTGAAGGCAGAAACTTGAGCACAGCCCAAGGCAGCACATCAGCAACAGCTGCACACACACCTCAGCCAGTGCCCTCGCAATAATCTGCAACAAACCCTTCTCCAGAGCTCAAGAGCATCCACAGGTGAGCAGGTGAACACAGATCAAGGTCACTGGCATTTCTCTGGGCAGCAAACTCCCTGCCAGAGCCACACTGCACCTCAGGATTGTTATTTCTAGTCCTGTGCTGCTGCCACAAGGTGCTGGTGGAACCTACTTGTCTCCCAGTGCTACTGAGAGCTCTGGCTGCTGCTTCTGGTGGAAATTCTCCTTGCATACACTGTGTGACTCTGTGTTGTGCTGTGAGCCCCACAGCACCCACAGGTTAACCACACAGGGGAGCAAAAATGATGAAAATTATTGCTGCCTGATCTAATTTCACTGGTATCTTAGAAGTAAACAGCTCCTTTCCTCACTTGGGGCTTCAGCTACACTCTAAGCAGCAGATGCTCAGCACTACCAGAAGAATGATTCCTCCTGAAGGAATGATAGGGAAAGTGGCAGAAAACATCACTTTAAAAGAAGAATATATATATATATATATTTCAGCCAGGACCCCTTAGGGAACACAACTCCTACATCTGCCCTGGAGTGCTGGTGGGGAAGAGCAGGTACAGAAATATTCCAGGTGAGAGATCTCATCAGAAATTGGGAGTTTCAGGAGGGATTCTTGGCTTTCCCACAGGTTTCTTGTATGCAAAGTAAGTAACTTAATCTGTGCCCCAATTACCTTCTTAAAGTGAAGATACTGTTTTACCACCTGCAGCAAGGGAACTTTCATTGTTGCCTGCTCCAAAGGTGGTGAAGGTGCATCATTGTAAAATATTTTTCTAGTTTGATGGAAAGCTCAAAATTTCAAGCTGAATTCTTCTCCAGAGAATTAAAAACATTTTGGTTTGGCTGCTTTATCTCTAATTCTAGACAATCTCTCTGTCTTTAATGAGCTCCTTCCCAGCAGAAGGAATAAAATAGAAGCAAGAAGAAAAAAGTGAATCAGAAAGTCAAAAAAAATCTCTTTGGAGCCAGCACTGGTAACAGAAAATTTTAAGTGACTCTTTTCTCCTCCCAACTGTTCCACTCTTAACAATACCAGCAGTTGTTTGAGGAAAGCCCCTCAGTATTTTCACTATATATTTCCTGTAAACACCCAACACAGCACAATATACATTCTTTTTCCTATCAATATTTCAATGTGGGCTTCCTTAAAAAAAAAACACCAAAAAAAAAAAAAAAAAAAAATTAAAACCCCTTCTGTGCCAAGCAGTCCTCCCCCACATCAGCGTGCAGCGCGGAGCAACACAAACCTGGTGCTGGTCCCCAGACACAAAAGGGCTGGAGAGCTCGGGGTGCAGCAGAGCCAGCAGGGAAGGGCTTTGAGCACAGCTCACACACAGGATTTAGGAACAAGCCAGAGCATTAGAGCTAAACCAGCTCAGATCTCACTCCCCTCCACGTGGCTCCTGTGCAAAGCTGCTCCTGGAGCCCCGATCCCAGCACAAGGACCTGGAGGTGTTTTTAAAAAACCTCCCTGTAAAAGCTCTGTAGAGCAGAGGCACCTTCCTGTTTCTGCTCCAACACAGCTCTTCAGAGCTGCCACCTTCCTGCATCAAACTGCCCTTGCCTGGGGAAATGTTCAAATCTGGAACTTCCACGTGTTTGGTTTTCCCACTCACTAACACCTGGGGGTTTCTTCTCCTCTCTCTGTTTTTATTCCCTATCATCTTCCTCACTCAAGCTCCACTCACTGGTTCTTCCTCCACATCCATGGGCAGCAGGGGCTGTTCCAGCCCCAGCTCGAGGTGTAGCTCTAGACCAGGCACTGGGAACAACTTGAAGGATGCGCTGGAGCTGTAAAAACTGCTCAGCCCCCTTGTACTTCCCAAGGGGGACGCCTTGGGTTCCCCTCTGCTTTCAGGTCTGTCAGTGAATCACTAAAAACAGACACTCTTGGCTATGAAATTCCACAAGGAGAAGGGCAAGAAGCGCTTCTGCCAGCTTGAATTTGACAATCTTGACGGCGATTTCGAGTCAAGTTAAAAATCAAAGTAAGTTCAGGGCTCAGTCTCAAACTACACCAGAACAAGGCATTCTCCTCTAACCCAGTGCCATAGAGAACCCTTACTGCAGCGTGTAAAGCTGCAGACAGCACTCACTAATTGTCCTGAGTCCTTTTTTCCCTGAGCTGAGGGCTGAGCACACAGATCCAGGAGCAGAGCTCTGCCCTGCTCCCCTCTGACCGTGCCCCAGACAGCACAGACGGCTCCAGGGAAGATGATGCTTGAAGACAAGGGAATTTCATTCCTTCAAGAATCCAGCACACACCACTCCCCTCTCCCCTCAGCAGAAAAGTGTCTGCTAACAAAATTTATCTCCAGCATCAGAGAAGCGGCAGGATCCCCGCCCTCAGGCAAAGACAGAAGGATCAGGATGGGATTTCTGTGCAAATATGATGGGAATCCCAACTTCCCTCACACGAGAGCAGCCCCATCCTCTGAGCCAGGCAGTTAAATATTGAAGGAAAGGCATGCAGCAGCTCCGATTATGTGGAACAAAAATTAATTGAGGGCATAAGTCTCCGATTGGGCTCTCCATTTATTTTTTTCCACAGCACATTATATGGGAGTGGGGGTTGCAGTGCAGACACCTGCAGGGAAAGCAGCCCGACCCATCTGTGACAGCGATATTACCCCTTTTTATTTGTTTTTCTGGTTAGAGCTTCCATTTTTTATCAACCCTGCCACAGACAGATGTGTGGAGGCATCCAAAACTGCATCCCTCTTCCTGACATTTTCAGCTACACACTGAGAGATCTGTAATTTGGAAAACAACAATTTTCCCTCAAAACAGGCTTAAAAATAAGACATGGGAAAAATAAATTAAATAAAGCTAAACTCCAAGCTAATTTCCAACAGAATCTCAAAAACACCATTGGGAAGAGCCCACACCCTTCCCTCAAGATATAAATTAAAGCCCTATTCTCGCCCCACTCTTTTTTACAGAAATCCTTCCATTGTTTAAAGCCATTTACACACATTTTAATCCTGGGAACAGCCCTATTCTGGCACTGCAACAAGCTAGATAAGTGCCTGGATTTTCCATTTGCAGCTCCTAGCACCTCAGGCTGTGCCAGCGTGGGATGTGACAGCGGCAGGGCTCCTGCAGGCTCCAGCTATGGACACGGATGTGCCTTTCCCTGGGAATACCCACAGCGGGCATCCCACCTGCCCCCATGCAGATGTGCACCCCCAGGGCTGTGCCTTCGTACAGGGAGTTACCATCCCGTGGGACCACATTCCTCAGTTTCCATTGATTTTCTGAGGTTTCTGCCACCAAAAGAAAGTCCTGCCTCGCTCATCTCTTTCCAAGGCAAAGGTGTGATTCTGTCACTTTGTGGCACCACGGTGACAAAAACAGGGATTGGCAGGATTTAAAAGCGTTTGCTACACACCTGACAGGAGGAATATTGATTTTGTGGGAGATTTATGAGAGGATTCTCTTCCGAGCCCTCTGATCCATCCATTTTAAATAGCAGTTGCATTTAATTACTGCTAACAAAATGCTTTCAACTCTAAAGCTTATGGACATTATTGAGCGTATCTATAACAATTCAAATGATCCCCAAAAGGCCTTCACAAAATAACATAAAAAGAAGCCCTCTGACCCACTCTGCATCCATCAGGGAGCCCATACAGCTACTCAGGATAGTGTCACCCTCCTGCCTCTGCTGTGCAGGGACCAGTGGGGTGCCCACAGGCTCTGCTGGGAAACTAAAGAGGTGAGACTTCGGGAAAAATTAATTATCCACACGACAGTGTGGGATGCTTTGTTCCAGACAGCCCAAACATCTGGATTTGCTGTCTAGGGTTTAGCCCTTATACCTTGGTGAGCTCCACGATGATTTATTGACCTGCTAAACCCCACACATGTCACCAAAAAATTAATCCTCCGTTCCCCCCAGATTTTGCAGGTCAAGGTTAACCCCCAGCATGTAAGAAGGGGGCTCTGAGGCTGCCAGTCCAACATTTACAGCCCGGGTCAGGCCTCCTGCAGCACCCTATAGCTGCTGTAGGGTACCAGGGCCAGCCCATTCACAGCAGCAGCCACCATCAGCATGCCCAGACCAGGGCAATTCGAGCTGTTTTCCCTGGAAGCCCGCAGGAATATTACAAGAGCATCTTCTAGAAAGTGGAACCACAGCACTTGAAGAGGACAAAGGCTCCTTAAGATGCAGATGAGCAGAAATCCTGCACGGGAAAGGCAGCACCGCCTCTCACTTCCACCTCTGCCCAGCCTGCTCCAGAGGAACTCGCCTTATCTCAGATGCAAGCCATGAGATGGAAACGAAATGTTTTGCTAGCAGAATGCTAACAAAACGTTAGCACAGCTCTCTGCAGTGCCAACATCACCAGTTTCAGTCTGAAATCAGACTCTGGGAGCAGCTTGCCACTGCCTTGCTTGCAAGGCAGATTTTCTGTTTCCAAAGAACCTTATTTTTAGGCGCAGCCATCAACCCCCACGTCACCATACATGCCCTACTTTCTGTGTTTTCTGCATCTCCTCTTGGCCACAGTTGGGGTGATTGTTGGCTTGACTTGCTGCTCTGGCAATACAATTGTTCTGACATGCAGTTTAATCAAATATTTACCACTCACTATTTTGAAAATAGGATTTTGGAAACTTTAGATTAACTTGGTTTATGAGCATGGAACCAGAATTGCTGGTACAGCTCTCCTCCTCACCAGTCCAGTTCTTACTTTGCTTCTGCTGTTTCTGGGATTACCAGCACAAGGGCTCTGCTGCCACATGCCAAGGAGGACCAAGGAAAACCGTGGAAAATCTCAGCCACTCATGAGCCCAACGTTCAGCCATTCTCCTCTGCTGTCCCAGTGTGCAAACAGACCCATCCAGCACAGACCTTTCCCAAGGATATCAAGTTTTAAGGGCCAGAACGCAGCTGGGAAGAATGACTGCTCTTAGGGAAGGCTTCCTGGGCAGAGGTGCCAACCCTGCCATTCAGTAGGTACCCGACTTGAATGTTTGTTCTGAGAAGAAATGTTATTTGGAAGGGATAAAAACCAGTTTAGAAGTCAAATTCAAGGGGTACCTTAAAGCCTGAAATCTGATCCAATCCAGCAGATGGTGGGGATGGCCCTTCTGCACCCCACATACAGCACTGCTCCCACCCACTGCTCTGGTGGGTTAGGCAAGGCAGCAAACAAATCCCACCTAACTTCACACACCAGATGAACACTTGCTCAAGACCTCACTAATAAAAAACCAACTCCTAGACAAATCCCTGCATCTCAGCTTAGCCCCACCAAGGAGAGAAAATGAAGGTATTACTGGACACCTCACAGCCAGCATGGGGCTCTCGGGCTTCCTTGGATGGGTATTTGACCTTTGAGCTGCTGTGCCAATTATCAAGCTAAATCTGAGCCCAGGAAATGCTGCCAGACTCCACTATCACCACATGGAGCCACCTAAGGGGTTTTCCCATATGGATCATTTAGGATGCTATGGCTCTGCCATATTTGCCTAATTGGGACAAAATTAAGGCAATTGGTCCTGATGAATGAACCTGTGCATCTCCATCCTCCCCTCCTAGGCTGTCCTCTCCCAGAAATACCCAACCTGCAAGTCCTGCCCCTGCCAGCTCAAGGGCAGAGCATCAAGACATAGCAGAGCCTCACCTACGAGGCAGGGACAAGTGCAAACTCACAAGGAAGGTCTCTTGGCAACTCAGGGTGAGAGAAGAGGGGGAAATTGCTGCCAGCTTGTTTGTGTGCACTTAGGGTGGCATTTCCAACCCTGTAATTGTTGCATAATGAATTTAGCAATGGAGTTCAAGAGCTATGAATCATTCAGGCCAAGAAGGCATGAGTCAGCCCCCAAAGAATCAGGAGATGTTAAAACTACATACATTTAACTTGAGCTTGACATATCTAGAGGAGCAATATCCCAGCACAACTCAAACCATGGTGCCAACATCCCCACTGCCCCTCCCAATGGACACAGCACCAGAGCAGAGCCTTTGGCCATTAGAAATAATTTATAGCTGCCACCCCTGCCCAGCCTGGGTAATCAGCCCCAGCTCTGAAGAACCACCTGATGCTGCCTCTTAGCTGCTGCTCACACTGACTCACTGAGAAAGGTGGTGAGGCCCTGGCCAGCCTGAGAAAAGAGCTTTGCACAATCCTGACACAGACTGGGCACTCAGGATGCTCATTTCTCTGTGTGTGACCTGCTCAGGAGCTGGATGGGGACAGGGGAGGACAGCAGAGGTGGCTGTGGGAGCTGGCAGTCAGGGTGATGGAACAAAGCACAGAGCTGGGGGTGGGAAAGGAGTGCAGCTCTCTGCAGGGGACAGAGCATGAGACAGGGCAGATTCACAACAGAGAAGGATGCCTGAGTCAAGGAGTGTGTGTGGATGCAGAGAAGACCTCAGGAAAAAGGTGTTTTCCTGGCTCTCTTGGGGATCCTGCTTAAGCCATGCCCTGTATTTTGCATTTACAGGGCCTGCATATATGGAAGGAAAGTTATTTTGAAGCGAGATAGGGCACGAATTCAAAGCAGAACAACTATTCTGGGTTAACTCCCCAGGTGGCTTCTTATTCTAGAGTGGCAGTACCTTTTTCTAGTTTAATTCACTGTAAAAATAGATTAGGCCAATGGCTCTCATCGGCAAGGCCATGGTAGCTGGCCTGCTGCTTTTAGAGCATCCTTAACTGGAGCCTGGCTATGGGGACATGGGGGGCTCTGGGACACAGGTGTGGCAGTCTCAATTTGGGAACATCACATTAACTTAAACCAGGAAAGAAACAGCTGCCCACAGGAGTGGCTGCAGAGCCACAGGGCTGTCCCTCAGCAGGTGCCCGGGACACATGGGCAGGGCACAAACCCTGCAGTGCTCTCTGCCCCCGGTAACCAAACAGCACCACAGAGACCCACAGCCTGCCCTTTACACACACCCCAAGGCCTCCTTGTAAAGCCATTTTTGTTTGAGGTTCCTTTGAATTTACCATTTATCAAGCTTCCATTTAGCTCCGTTAATCACAGCCTATCAAGCTCTTTCAAATGCAAACACGGAAATGTACCCAGCAACTGCACTTCTCCAGTTTATCCTTCTCCTGCTGGAATTAAGGAGGGCTACAAAGCAGGAATGCCAACCCACCTGTCTCATGCTTTTCAATCTCTTCCCATGGGATGAAATCAGCTGACTATTCTGGAAAAAAACAGACTGATCTCCTTCCCTGCCAGCTAGCACCATTCAAGGAGAGCAAACAATGTGTTGTGCAGGAGAAAGAGCATCCCTGTGAAAGTCAAGGGGAGAGGCAGATGGGCGGCTCCAGCACCTGCATCAGCACATGGGCTCTGTGTCTGGGAGCAGGCAGGGCCAAGCCACCTCTGTGTATTTCCTAGCTGGGCCTCTAGAGCCAGAGATCTCACAGCTCACTTAATCCTCGTCAAACGATACACCATTTTTTGGCTTTGTTTGGGTATTAAGGCTTAGCCTTCCTCAAGCTATTCATTGTTTTTCCTCAGCGCCTACGTGGCTGTTAACCCCAGTGCTGACATGCTTCTGCGAGCTGCAAGGAAAAGCTGTCGGGAAGAGCCACATCACTGTGCAGGTGTCGTTTGTCCCGAGTTCTGGCTCAGCCCCGTGCCAGCAGCTTCACTGACAAACCCTTTCCCACTCTGCCCTGAGAGCCGGGGTGCTGCATTCTCTCCTCTCACCTCCCAAAGCCTGACAGCTTTTCTGCCGAGCCAAGTCCAGCACTGCCCGGCAAAGCAGGAACTCCCCCGATGTCAGGGGCGAGGTGCAGGTGACTCCCACCCACCATCCCCTGGCCCTCCTGGCCAAGCACCCCCTGCTCCACGCTGAGCAGGACCTGACCTAGGAGCGGGCTTTGCTTTAACCAGAGCTGTGCTCAGCTTGCAGCTGGTACCACCCTGCACACCCACCCAGGAGCAAAGCAGCCCGGCTCCACGGTCCTTTCAAAAGTGTCACCTTCAAAGAAAGCCTTTAAAAATACAGTATCTCTCGCTATATAAAGAAAAAAAACACGTTGGACAATAAAAAGTGACAGTCCACAACTGTGCAGGCCCTACAGAAGGCTCTGGCAAGCAGCAGAGCGGGGCTGTGGAGATGAATGTGCAGGGGAGCGCTCGGGAAGGAGACAAGGAGAGACAAGCAGATTAATAGAAGACGACAGATTTCTAGTAAGATTGCGATAAGCCTCTTGAAACTTCCCTAAAGGATGAGCCAGCTGGCAAGACCATCCTAGGAGGTGGTGTAAGTCGACTAACAGCCTTGCAAAAAGCCACCAGCTGACCCCTTTCACACATCCCAGCTCACTCCTGCAGCTCCTTAAGCAAGGAGAGCTGAACAGGCCACACCTGGATGCTTCTACCCTGGCACTCCAATTCCAGCTCTCCTTGCAGAGAAGCTGCTGGCCCTGAACTGTTCTGAGCAAGCAGCGAGGTGGGGCTGACCACAGCACGGACAGAGATCACTGTCCTGCTGTCCCCAGTGTTCTGCTGCCCACGAGGGGCTAGCCCTGACTCCAGTGCCCAGGGTCAGGCCACGAAGCTGCCAGGCATCTTTGGGAACTGGCACATCACTCCTGGAAAGGGCTTTGCCAAAGCAAGGATGGGAATGGCAAGGTGATGAGCAGGGCCCCTGCATTATGCTTTCCCTTCCTTCCTAAATTCAGCTCTGCCGGGATTTCCCCAAAGCAAAGTCCTCTCCTCCAAAAACACCACATCCCAGGGAGCAGTTTTATCCTCTGAGGAGGAAGAGGAGAGGGCTATCCACAGGGGAAGGTAAGCTTCAAAACCTGCTGGAGGTGGGGTGGACACCACACCCAGGTATGGCCAGAAGAAGGAGCTCAGTGTCCCCCTGCCAGCGCCACAACAAAACCCTGCCACCGTTTGAAACGGGAGGTTTCACCTGGAGCATCTTCTTCAAGATAATGAACAGCAGCAGCCAGTTTATTTGATATCAGGCAAGTTTTTCTTCTTAGGCCAATTAGCTGCTGATATAATTTGCCCACTGAGGTCACTGAATCATCATTTAGCAGTTTCAAAGGAGATAAGATGAACTGCAGGCCAATTTCTCCCCTCCAGCTCAATGAGTGATTCAAAGTGCAGTTAATGATAGTGGATCGTAAGTATCTGGCAGAGGATTTGAGAGAGCAATTTATTGCCCAAAAAGAGGCTGATCTCTTTCAGCCAAAGCAGCTCCGCTGGTGAAGATGTAGGATCAGATTTTGCCATGTTACTTGACATTTGTTAAATACTCTAGAGCTGCTAAACTTAACTCAGACAGAGGTAAAAGGAAAAAGGAGAAGAAGACAACCCAAAATCAGGATAAGGAAGGTCACAGTCAAGACTCACTTTGTCACCAGAGGGCAAGAGACCTTTTAAAGGATGGGGAAAATAACCTAGTAATAACCAACAAAACTTTCAGCACAAATCCTGCATTTTTGTGAGTTTATATAAGATAAAAATGAGACAACCCCTCATCTACAAAAGCTTCATTATTTGTCAACCTCAGGCTCCATAACCAGCAAACACTGGTTGATGTTTTTCTTCTTGCTGGATGAAATGTGCCTAGAGGCAACAGGCATTTTATAAATTATTAAACCAAGGGAAAATAAGGTTCCAACAGTGACTGCAGAAGCACCAAGGAGCTGGTACAATTGGTACCAGCACAATTACACAGAGTCATTTTTCCTGCAACAACACCACTCAACAACAAGACATTGTTAGAAATGCACATCCTGGACACGTGGTCTTGATGGCAAAAAGAAGATGTGATATCTCAGCATTTCATCACATCCATCACACATATCTGAAGTTGAACACTTTAAACCCTATTTTTCTTATGAAATTGACATTTGTTTTCCAGAAACATAAGGAAATGTTTCCTTTCAGAAGGAAAATAAGCTTTTTTTTAAAATTTCAACCTCATGAGAGCTCTCAGGACATGAAGCAAAACCCATGAAAATACTGTAATAAGAGTATTTTATTAACATCCTCAGTTTTTTATCTAACCCCTAGTATTGAGAAAGAAAGGAAGGAAAAAACGTGAATGAAAAAGTATTCTTCACTTTCAGGATTTAATACATCTTACACAACAAACACAATCCACCTCCAGACTAAGTTCTGTTCCAGCCAGAAAAAACCCTTCCGCTTTCTGCCATAACAGCACTTGGCCCTTCCATCTGTGAAAAACCACTTAACAGTAATGGCAGGGCTCAGGACAGCGGGTCAAGGTGAGAGCTAGGGCAGCCCAGGCAGCCGCTGCTCCCGCGGCTCCCTGAGGGCTTGTTAGGGAACAGGAGGGCTCAGAGATGGGTTTGGTTTTTGGTTTTATTTCCCGGGTTTTGAACCCTCTCTTTTCCCTGACAATTTGTGAAAAGCCATTTTTCCTGCTACTACTCTACTGCTGCTTGAAGCATCTTCCTCCTCCTCATCGAGCGGTTTTTACCCGTGCAAGAAAAGATCTTTTCAGGATAAAAAAGCAGAGAAATAACCCAGAATTTGGTGGCTTGTCAGTCACCCAAAAACATCTCTGCCATCACTGACACCTCAGGCCCTGGAGCTGGAGAAGGGGCTGAAGTTCAGACTGAAGTTCCCCTGGTCTGCCAGGGTCAGAAGGACGCTGTCCCCAAAAGCCTCACACAGAAACCGGCACTGGTATCCCCGATACCATTTCAGGAATTATGGTTGCTCGTATTTGTGCTACCTCGAGTAAATTTCTTCCACACCCCTTTCGTGCCAGAAGGGAGAGGAATTCTACACGCACCGAGCAAAACCCACCCACGAGCAGCCCAACACATCCACATCTACGGCGCGCTGGCTGTCGCACGATGACCACGGTACAAGCGGCGCTTCGCCACGAGCGACAAAACCTCCGCGGAGCCAGAAGTGCCCGAGCGGAGGAACCGCGTCCCCAGCCATGTGCCAGGGCCAGGCGGCCGGGCGGAGCCGGTGCCGGTGCCGGGCTGCCCGGGGAGCGCAGCGGCTCCGCAGCCGGGCTGGAGTTACCCAAACTCCGCGGGGACTGCAGCGGGGACCGCACCCGCCCGTGCACGGCAGGACCGCGGCACCTCCGCAGCATCCCCGGCCGGACCGAGCCGAGCCGAACCGGGCCAGCCCCGAGCCCCGCCCGC
>VWYI01020870.1:0-30798 GCA_013399455.1 Anthoscopus minutus | reverse complement strand
CGGGAGGGGTAATTAAGATAAATAAATAAATATTTTTATCTCTGTATTTCGGTGGAAGGTCGCACCGCTGCCTGCCTGCCCAGCCGCCTGTGGATAAGATTTACCCCGACTTCTGGCTAGGCACAAGGTGAGGGATGCTGTTGCCCCCACTGAGGCCGGGAGGTGCATGTGTGGTTTAGAAACTGTTTTGCCAGGGGTTTTGGCATAAATATCTGAGCCCGGCAGCAGGTTCCTCTTTGCCACAGAGTGATTTGGTGAGGGTTGGGGTCCCAGAGAATTTTTTAGGAAGACCCAAAATCCCACCCCCACCCCCCCATGCAGTGTAACATCATGTCAGGCTTTTAAACATGGTGACTGATACCAAAACCAAATGCCATTCCTGAAGTGTGCCTTATGCCAATTTTATAGGCAGATGTAAGCCCTTGCCAGGAGTCAAACCAATCACCAGAGCTGGGAGAGAAGCCAAGAAGCCTCCTGGGCCAGGGAGTGGCACTGGGGAGCCCACACTCACCCACTGGGAGCAGAGCAGAGCAGATTCCTCATGCTGCTGTCAGATATTGTGTCTGGGTTTAGCTGCCCTTTCTAGGGTGAAGGGGGTTTTAGAAGGTTTGGAGGATTAATCACCATGGACTCTATTTCTCCTTGGGAAGGAGCCTCCTCCCAGACCAAACAGATCCACGGGGAACAGCTCTGACACAAAGCTGTGGGGTTTCACTGGAACCCTTCTAGCTCAAGAGAGGCCTTTAGGTTCAAAATGTGAGCCACTCCTTCCAACAGGTCAAGGTGTAGGTAAGCGTTCACAGGTAATAAACCTGAATTTTGCAGCTGTACGGGAGTATGAGAGACCGTCCACAGGGTGAAGGTCTAACTGAGGTGGGAACTTACTCTGACATGTGAGACCTCTGTCCTGAATTCACTTGTTGCTACTGCAACATAGCAGAAGTACAGATCAAGAGTCAGCAAGTGACCCACAGAGACATGGCTTAGCTGTAACTCTTGTCTTATTGCTTCCCCTGTATAAGCAAAAATCTGGAAACAAAGCTGATGAGAAGAAAGCACATCTGTTCTCCAGCTCACTGGATCCACAGAGACAGAGGTGCAGCATGGATGGAATGGGGAAAGCTTTAGCCACGTTAGAGGTTAATTACAGCTCTGGGACTAGACTTAGATCAGCAGCCAGGACCTTGGCAGCCCTGGGCTGCGCAGGGTGGAGGCGGCTTTCCAAAGCCTGAGTCTGGCAGCAGGAGCCTTAGCCCAGGGCACTGGAGAGCTCAGCAACTTTGCATCAGTCTCTGAAGTCCATAATTCAGTTGTCTGTTTATTGAAATTGTGTTGTAAGCACAGCTGCTTTCTGAGGCACGTATGGAAATGAAGGGGAGTCTCATAAATACCCTGGCCCTGTGCCAGACCAGTGAGTCAGCGTAAAGAGATGAAATGCAGCTTAACAGCTACAAGATAAAAAAACCCTGAAATATCCCCAAAAACGCTCCCCCAGCCCCCCTTCTTTTTCTGTTCAAATTTGTTTTCTGTTCAGTGTGAGTGAGGAGATAAGGACAGCTACAGCCCCAGCAGGATCTTGCAGTGCTCAAGAACTGGGGCTGGAGAAGGTGGAGACCTTCAGGGCAGAGGGAGGGCTGAGCTCATCTGAGAGCCTGCAGGCATCTGCATCATCCTCGTTGTTGCTGGCAAATCAAAGCCTTTGCTTCAGTTGCCAACGCAAAGATTTGGAGCTAGAAGAGAAACACAATATTTGTTTACTAATACAGTCAAAATTCACTGCATCAAGTTTGGTTTGATTTTTTTTTTCAGTACAAATCAGATTTTGCAGAGACCTAAGTTAAGAAAAAAAAAGACATTTCAAAGGTGAACTTGCAGAAAAAAGCACCACTAAAGCATCCAGCAGTTTCAAAGACCCAGTTCCTAGATTCCTCTTCCTCATCCAGCATTCAATCTAATTTCACAGGTAGTTTTGGTCGCTCAAATTCCTCTCTTCAGGAAGCCCACAATTTACCAGAAAGATTTCACCCAGGCCTAAGGAGGGGATTTTTCTCTTGTGCTTTTATAATACATAAGTTACTCCTGGATTAAAGAAACAGGTGGAAATCTGCGGTGGCTGAAGGACACTGAGCAGTCCCCGTGGCTTGGATGCACAGAAGCAGCTGCCAGGGGCCGTGCTGGGAGTTTAAAGTGAAGGAATGAGGTGACAGCAAAACTCCTGCCCTGCTCTGAGGCACGCAGGACACACGTGGCTGCGGGCTCTGCTGCACCGTGCAGGGCTGCTGCCAGCTAGGCAAACACACAGGTGCAGCCCGACACGGGCCTGAGGCTGCTGCTGTGTTTTCCTCTCCCCTCTTCAATTTATGCTTCCAATCTCTGCAGTTTTAGTGTCCTGGCAAAGTTCTCCCTTCATGGTGTTTCAAGGTCTCCTGGTGTATTTATGTGACTCCAGCTCAAGGCTGCTGTCTGACAGCAAGTGAGCTGACCATGTCCTCACTTAAACCTGCTGCAAAGGAGCAGGATGCTGCAGAGCAGGGGAACACGTCCTGCGCCTGCCTGCACATCCAAACTCCTCTGGGAATGCCCAGGGGCAGGCTGGCAGCACAGCGAGGGCTGGGGACGAGAAACAAGTCATGAGACAGCAGAGGAAGCAGATTCGGTCGCGGTTGGTGGGCGCGGGCGGCTCCGGGGCTCACCCAGTGCAGGAGGTGAAGCCAGCTGGGCACGGGAGCCACAGAAAGCACTGGGAGGCTGCTGGAAAGGAAGGGGGGGTAAAACGGAGACTGAGAAACCGAAGGAAATGGGAAAACTTGCAGGTGAGGGGAGGTTTTGAACAGAGATAGTGGGAGGAAATCAGGGGTGCAGCACAAGGGGAACTGCAGGGTGAGAGGGGAGAAGTGATCCGGCTGTGGGGTGTGGGTTCTTTAAAAGGCAACAGCAAGGGACAAGAAAAGGAAATGAAGTTCAGACCAGGTGGTTGCCAGTGGTGAAACAATATCTTAGAGAAAGATTCATGAGTAAGAACACTGACACTGATTATTCTCTGTAGAACAAATAAACAAACAACAGATTCAAGGGCTTGAAAAGTGCTGATGTCATGGGAAGGCTCTCAAATGTCTTACACATGGAATAACCAGAGTCTGACTTAAAAAGGAAAATTAGATGAAGGAAATCGGTAAGGGAAGAGAGGACACAGGAGGACACCAAGGGAAAGGTGAAAGTAGCAGCAGAATTGAGGGACTAAAAGAGACAGAGGAGTAGATCTGGGATATTCATGCTGATTTCAGCAGGTCAGGAAAAGATATCAGAGATTAGCTGAAGAATAAACCAGGGTGCAAAAACAAGGTGCATATATATATGGTACAGCTGAATTAAAAATATGAATTTTGATATTAATATGAAATCTGAATTTTCTTGCTGTAGCAAAAAAAGTCAGAAGTAACTGATATTTCATGCTCCAGCTTCAGATCAGTAAAAAAAATTGCAAAGGCTGGGAGGAGGGACTGTGACCTTGAGGCCATCACGCCACCTACACCAGGAAAGTCCAAACCAAAGTGGGCAGTGAAATGGCACAAGGAATTCCCAAGAGACCAACAAGCTCTCCCAGTGTATCCTCACCACTGCAGAAAAATTAAGACATGGGATGGTTCCAGTGGCAGCTTGCACCTTATAAATAGACCAAAAGAAGAAAAAAGATTAATTGATCAATCCCCAATATTCGTATAACACACCCTTATCACAGGCTGCCACTCACTCCTCCTCTTCTGCAGGCACAAAGGCCAACTCCCTACAGGCAGAACATTCAGTACCAGCCCCAGCACTCACCCAAGGCAGTGAAAGCTGCAGTGCAACAACCAGGACTTCCCCAGCACGGCCACCTGCAGACACAAAAGCCAGGAGCAGGTCTGGAGAGGAAAACCTCTGTAAACCCACAAAACGCCAGGACCAGGCTGACCTAAGATTTCAAGCCTTGACAGGAAAGAAGTGGGCAAAGATCCACAGCTTGCAAGGTTACAAGTCAAAGTCCCTGTGGCTGGGAGCTGCCTGCTTGCCCAGGCCAATGTGGATGCAGTTATTGGCAGCTGCTCCTCCTCATCCTCCGTGAAGGAATGGGCACTGCCTGCCCCACTGCAGCCAGAGCCAGACCCCTGGTGTCAGGTGAGCACAGCTGTGGGGTCGCTCGCGTGCCTGGCATGAAATCCCATGGGTTTGCTTCCAGATCTGCTCTGGAGGAGGTTTCCTGCCCCCACTCCGCAGTGGCAGGCAGGAATTGCCCTGCAGAGCAGCAGCAGACCTGCAGCAGCTCTGGTTTAATCTCACAACTCACCCCTACCTCTTTCCTAAAGCCTCAAATCCCTGCTGCTGCAGCAGAACCACGTGGGGCAAGTGCCATCTCCAGAAGTTTCTGGGGAGGAAGACCACACAGACAGCTCCAAGCATTTCTCCCTGTCCATAGCTTGGGACATGAAAACCTTTCATACTATTATAACTAGTTTCCTTCCTCTCACCTTCACATGACCTTTTAATACCTGTTACTGACCTTATCCACAGCAGTTTGGGGAGATTGATCACAAAGATCGTCTCAAAGTGCAAACTTTGCACCTGGCTGGAAACTTTGAAGGTCAGCAGTAAGCTGGTTTATGTTTATTACAGACTAAAACATGAAAGCAACAACACTCTGCTGGTACTGCACAGGCTCACTGCACTGACACACTGGCAATAGATGCATATCAGGGAGTTTGAAGGTCACAACTACTCATGAGGAGGGGAACATCAAAACAGGGTCTTCAAAAAGAGTGAATAAGAAGCAAGACCCTCTGGCTACCTGAAATCAGGCCTCTCTAGACAGCTCTGGTGTCAGTGATGAAGGCTTTTAGGAAGAAAATATCACATCAGGCAAAGCAGGATGCTCCTAAAACATCTCAGAGCTGGGCTACTGAAAGATGCTTTGGCATTTAGATGAGACGATGCTGTTTTATTTGCAACTATCACTCTTGATAGCATCCTTGAATTTCTGTGTTTCTGGCCTTGAGGAAATCACCCAGCCCATAATTCCCTTGTGGAACAGGGTGGGCCTTCACCTGTAGTGCACAAAGCTGATGGAAATTTGGAAGATAATTGCTATGCTCCTGTTCTCCAGCCTGGGAGCTATGCCCAGAGAAAGCAAAGCCTTACACAGAAACCCAGAGCAGAGCTGTGTTACCAGGTTTGGTACACCTGCAAAATGGGGTCTGCACCGTCCCCAAACACCTGCAGCACTACTCATTTCTCTATATTCTGGTTTCTTTAATCTGTTAAAAAAGTCCTGATCTGAGAATATAGCTCTTGATCACAGGAACACAGCGGTGTTAAGTGTAATGGCAAATACAAAGAGCAATGCCTGTTTTGAAAGCAAATGCCACTTTTGCAGAGGGCTGTGGTTTAGAGGGAAGGTCAGGGCACAACCAGAGGAAAACCATGACATTTTCTACACAACTCTCACACACTGGTCCCATTAAAGGGCCTTCCACCTTCTATTAGGCAGCCATTGATTGGAATTAATTAAAATATCTCCTGTGCACTGGACTTGAAACTCATCAGTGCTTTGTCATTACATGTGAGCTTTCTCCCCAGTTAAAGCAAATATTGTCCAATAATCTAGTTTGCAGTAAGCACACAGAACATTTAGCCACAAAATACCCTGTGGCATTCAGGTATTTGACAAGCCAGAAGGGTTTAAGGGTGTGCCTGGCATTTCTGTTTAGATATACAACTATGCAATGTATTTTTTTATCCAAGCCCAGAGAGAAACTTGGCCTCAGAACCCTCTGGAACAGAAGAACTGCAAACATGTTTCTGGAATCGTAACCTCAAACCCGTGGCTTGTTCTGGCACTTAACCCTTGAGATGAACCAGCCATGCTGTGCCCTGCAGCCTGCTCAATCACCTGCTTCTGCTGCCTGAGGAGCTTCATCTTCCAGTCTCCAGGTGGATTTATTCTCAGGAATTTCTCTCCAACCATTCCCAAGGCTCTGCTCCTGCTCCTCTCCCAGGAGCAACCACACACTTTGTCCCCTGGAGCAGCACCCCAGAGCGAGCCTGTGAGGGGCTGGCATTGCCATCCCTGGCACCAGACAGCTGGGTCAGCTTCAGAGGGGCCCTGAGCCCAGCAGGATTTGCCCACCTGGGAGGGGAAGGAGCACCAGGAGTCTGTGAGTGCTGGAGCTGCTGCTCCGAGCCCGGGCAGCGCTGCCCCGCCGGGAAACGATCCCACAGGCCATGCATCTTTAATGATGCTGTGCACAGAACACATCTGATAGCTGGAAGCATGAAAGCCTCGGCAGGAGTGTCAGAAGCCTTTGTCCATCTTTCAGAGCCAGATCCAGTTTCTACAGCTGATGAAAGCCCCCCTGTTAGTTTTTGCAGGGCCTGAGGAAGGAAAGCTGCAGCTTGGGCTTACAGCTGTGAGTGTCAGGGGCTGGTTTATAGGGATTTAAACACAGATATTCCAGGCTTAGGACTTTCTCCTCCATAAGAAGGATGGCTTTACTGGTCAGCTGCCCAGATAGTGATGATGCTGTGCAAACACAAGACTCTGCAGCAACAGCATTCAAATAACCTGGGTTATGTTTTCAGAGTTCCCCTGTCAGTCATGCCCACTCTTTCCAAAAGGGAACATAATGCCTTTGCTCTTTAAATCCAGGAATTCACATTTAAATAATCAGCATTTAAGAACAGTGAGAATGAGAACAAAGCAACACCAAAAGACGCATCAGGAGACAGCAGAAACTCAATCCTTTATCAAAGTTCCTTGACGTTAGAAACACAAACTCAAGGTTAAGGCATCCAGCCTTAGTTCAATATTCAGAATTACACAACACATGCAGCACTAAAAGCAACATCAGGATTCTTTTTCCCCCCCAAGGCTATTGAAACCTGGTTTAATGATGTATCAAGACAACAGAGCAGAACACACAGAATAAACCCCATTCCCTGGTTATGGTAACACACAAGTCGCTCCCGCCCTGAACTTGGGTTTTATCTTGATTTTCCCACTTTTATTGAGCTGAAAAGCTTTTTTAGCTTCTAGCAAAGCAGATTAATGGGGTTTTTTGCCTTTCCCAGTGCATGCAGCTGTTTATTTGGGCCTGGTTCTGCATCTGTTGCAGGTCAAGTGGTTCCTAATTGCTTTCACATCTATTCTAGGTTACAAACCCTGGTAATGTTACAGAGCAAATGAAAGACCATTTTTTTCATTGAGATCCTAATGAGCAAGAAAAAATCAATACAACAACTGTTATAGGAAAAGTGATGATGACAACATACACTGTCCTACAGTATTTAAAATGAGGGGGAAAAAAGTGATTCTAATCAATATTAATTGGAAGTTTCCTGCTCTGATACTCTGAGTGCTTGTTAAAAGTCTGGTTCACAGCTGTACCACCTAGCCTGATCATGGATATTACTTTCCTACAGAGTTTGTCTGATATTTTTTGACACAAAAATGAACTTCCAGGAAAAATAAATACTAAGAAAAAAAGGAACAAAGAGCAAGGTGATGGTTGCTTCACAGATAAGTTCTGCTCACATACCTCTTAATTTTATAAGATATAAAACTCTTAATTTCTAATTCCCATTAGAAGATTTGGTGCCTGACCAGGCAGAGTGTAGAGGCCTTAATTTCAAGGTCTTATCTATGCCCAACATCCCCTCTGCAGCTGCTTCTGCTTGTTTAACAATAACCACATCAGCTGTTCTAAAGGTGACTGGATGGATAAAAACTCACAGCACTGGGGATGGAGTTATCAAAAAGGAGCCTTGGCCACTTACATTACATAAACAACTCGTATTTCAGTCTGAAAGCATTACAGGTGTTGGCTCAGTAGCCAGGGCAAACAGAGCTACCACACTGCTCAAGCTCCCAGGAAAACACAAGTGCAGAAATGAAGATGGCATTCTAGAAATGTAAGAGAAATGTAAAGTTATTCCAAAACACGCAAGATACGGCTAAATGCTGATAACTTAGCATTAATTAATTTTTTTTTTCAATTCCACCCACAGGTGAAGGAACAAAGCCCTGATGTTTGAAATGAGCATTTTGAAGGCTCACCAGAATTAATGCTGTAATGACTCAGTGCTGGTTACCAGCAGAACTTGAACTGGGGATTGGTGGCACTAAAAAGACTCCAAAGGGACAGGGCCAGCTCACAGCAGTACCTGGCTGTCCCAGTGCTCTGCAAGCCTAACCCCACTCATTTCCTAAAGGTTTATGATAAGGACTATTCTGGAGGAGAAAGAAAGAAGGAAAGATTTGTGATTGTTAATCTGAGTGGTCTCATTTCTTAAGGAGTTACAGCATTTATATACTCATAAGAGAAATCCAGTTCTGCAGATTGGAGGGTAGGGAGAATTGGGGATGGCTGCTGCCATGGCTGGTTTACAACAGGCAGGAGATGGACAAGCTGCTCCTTGGTTTGAGAAGCAGCCATGGCAAGTCATTCCCAAGGGGAAGTGGTTAAAGTGGGAGACTTCTGGTGTGCCCTGTGCCCACAGACTGCATCCAGGTCTGCCAGCTGGGATCAGCCAAAGCTTTCAGGTGTGGCACTGAGCTACTCATCCCTTCCTCAGAAACCCCTGCTCAGCACCTGGGGACTAAATATCACAGAACACACAATGCTGTGGCTAAACCTCTTTGGTAAGGTCTTAAATTTTCTTGGTAATAATGTTTTAGAGGAATACAGGGGGTGAGGCATCAGTGAAGTCACCAGAAACACAGACTTACATCTATTAAATCTCACAGCTGCAGTGAGTATTTGCAGTAAAATTGTTTTCTTGGCTGTGCTTTAAATCACACTCTAACAAATAATTTTAATACCTGGGCTATAGCAGCCTGGTGTTAAAATATCACTACTTTGTGTCAAGGAGATATTCCTATCCCTGACCATGAGGCAGTGAGGAAAAAAAAAATCATCTAAATCTGAAATACAGTAGGAAAAAGAAAGATTTGCAAAAGCAATGAATATTGGTTAAATCTTCTCCCAAGATATCAACAGAAGCTTTGTCTCGTTATCAGGCTAGACACAAATCACCTCATAATGCCTGAAATACAAATTCTGTTGACAAGGGACAAAATCTTGGCTTTTCCTCTGGCTGCTAGGCTGTAAGTCCTCACTCAGGTGTGGATACCTAAATAAAATACATATACCCATGAAGTGTAACTGGAAGTTTCTGGTCTGACTTATTTTTTAAAAGGTCAGTTTGCAGCTCTCATGAGCACAGAGATACTGAGTACAGTGATACTCCTCACTTTGGAGGCCAGGCCTTGGCACACCTGGCTTGGCAGCAGCGTCCCCCAGTCCATGGAAAGGCCCTGGAGCTGCCTGGCAGAGCCCAGCTGGAGGTGGGAGATGTTGCAGTGCTCCCCTGGGAGCACAGGGACCCAGGGCTCACCACTCCCAGCTCACACCTGTGGGAAGGGTAGAGAAAAATCCTCTCCTGCTTCATTTTACTAATTCATGCAGGCAGCTCTTTCACTTCTTAAGACAAGAATTAACAGAGTTGATGGGTTGCTATAAATTCCTTATTACTGGAAAGCTGATGCTGTCACTGCCTCTGCCCAACACAGGCACACAGAAGCATTGGAAGGGAAAAGTCCATGTGGTTTCCTTGGGCTCCCACATGGCCTGGGGGGACACCCAGTTTAGAGATCACCAAAAACTCTTAAATTACCTCTGCACAGGCATGAGCCCTTCCCCTGCCCAGAGGGGCTGCAGGAACAGCCAGAAATCCCAGGAGGAGGCATGCTGGAGATGTGTAGCTGGCTGGCCCCAGGGTCACAGCCTCATTTCTCCTCTGATCACCTCTCCCAGTGCTGCTGGACACCTCCATTTGTGGGAATTTAGAAATAATCCAAACCACTCCTCTTCAGGCCCCCAGGGCTCCAGCACTGCACACAACAGAATAACCCCCAGCAGCACAAACCTCCCCAGGAGTCAGCCAACACCCCTGCACCTGCTCTGCACTGAGGGAATCACACCTTTCCCCTCAAAGTCCAACCAGCTGATGCCTTCCACAGCGTGCCAAGGCAGCCACCAAACAGGAGTGTCACCAAAAACACCTGGGGTCACACACATCAGCAGAGATCATAAGCAGAAGAATAACTCAAAAGGTTGATTTGTGTCCCCTGCAGCATCCCCCTTTCACCACTCAGGTGACAGTCCCAGCCCCCAGCAGTGGCACAGCCCTGCCAGGCCCCAGCAACCCTGGCAGGGGCACAGAGTGCTGCTGGCACACCTGGCTGAACCTGCTCAGCCTGAATCCCTCACTTCAGCCTTCCTCCACTGAGCATACCCACACCACAGCTGGAGCCAGGCCCCTGACTCCTGGCACTGAGCCTGTGAGAAACAGGCACTGCTTTCAGCACTGCTGCCAAAGGTGGTGCAATAGGTTTTGCTTCCCTGCAGGTCCAGCAGGCTGTTGCCCACACTGTGACAATTGGCTTTTTCCCTTCCATTTTCCTGCCCTAATCACCCCCAGTGCCCAGCCTGGCCACGCACAGGTATGGCAGAAATGTGGGAGGGGAAAGAGAGACTCCACAGCCCCAGGAGAAGCAAAGCAAAAAAAAATGGTACAGATTATTTTCAGCCAGCAGAGAGATGGGGAAACAGTCCTGGTGCTGGAGATCCCTGGTGAGAGGCTTCTCTGAGCAGCTGCAGCAGGAAACACTCTCAGAGCCATCATTAAGCCTTCATTTAATTCAAGAGTAAGGAAAACATTATCTCAGATATATCTACAGCTTTCTTCCCTGTCTGCTGTGGGAAAACTGATTTCTTCTACCTGGAGTAAACCTCCTTTAAACAAAGCAAAAGGGAGCCTGTGACCAGTGCAGGGGTTGTGCAAGGAGACAGAGGCCAGAGATGCCTGTCCTGCAGAAACACCATTCCAATCCCATCCTCAGCACCCACCCTCCCACAGAGCTTAAGCCACAGAGCTGAGCCAGGGGTGTAACAGGAGTTACACCTTGGGAACATCTAAGCAACATGTCCCAGAGAGCTGTTTGCCTCCCCTCTAATAGCAGCCATCAATGCAAAGCAACAGACCCAAAATTTCTGAAGTCACACAGCTGAGAATCAAACCCCTGTGAGACAAAGCTGATTCCCAGCTGGACAACCTCCACACTCATTATCCCCATCCCTCTGAGCTCATCTCCTGCCTACCCACACCTCACCCACCGACTGAGCCCACCACCAGGCACTCAAATGCACCCACCAACACAGCACAGGCACAGCTGGGCAGGATCTCTTTTATTCTGCAAGGATTAGAAATGCTCCAACCAAATGTGCCATGTAATTATTGCAGTAATGTATGAAGCAGAGTGGAGGTGGTGAATAGTTCATGGTGCCTTATTTAGTGGCAGGTAATTAGTTAAGTTACATGGCTGAGGTTTTTTTTTCTTTGTTTCTTAATCTTTCACTCTTCTGTGAAAAATTCAATTTGCCTTAAGGCAGTGTTGAGAGCTGATACTGACTTAATCCCTGAGCAGCCTGGACCTGACCTGCTGCAAATTCCCACCTCTATCACAAAACCACATTCTTCTCCCTGACAATACAATGGCCCCTGGATCCTTTTACCCTCAGACCCTACTTAAGATATGTCCTTCAAAACACATTATATAATTGTGAATCAGGAGTCAAATCTGAGCCAGCAGGTGAAAATGTATTTGTCTTGTTCTGCGAGTCTGAAAAAAGCAGCATTAGATATTTTCTGCAGTTCTTTCTTTGAAGACTTCCAGGTTTTCCTTCTCCTCCCATCCCTGTTACGATCTTCATCTTTGTGCTCAGCAAACATTAATTCTCTTCTGTCCTGCCAGTGTTAAAATTGGCATCTCTGTTCATCACCCTCCCTCCCTTCCCTGCGCAGCTAATTGACCACTATTGATACTAATGTCACCAGGAATCTGGGAGGGATACTTAATACCAAAATACTGCTGGGGAACGGCTCAGGGAGAAACTGCAGGCAGAAATAAGCATTTATTTCTTCTTTCAGCCCCACAGTAACAGAGAGCTTGACTTACACTCTCCTCCCTCTGCATTCAGAAGTTTAAGCAAATAATTTGAAGGGCGTATTGTCAAGCACAAAGGTGTTCCAACAGCCTCTCAGTGACACCCAGCTGTATTCAGGAAACACAGGGGTAATAGTGGCCTTGCACACGTGGGTGTCAGCACGCAGCCATGTGGAAGCAAAAAGCACAAATGCATTTGCATCACACGGAAAATGCGGGTGGCGGCTCAGAGGTGAGCAGTGATGTGTGAGCAAGGCTGTGGCACATCGTACCAGGCTGTGGGCAAAGCACACTCCAGCTGCATCCTTCTGCTCCTGCTGAAGTCATTCGTGCTGGATTTCCAGCAGAAGATAAATGCTCCCAGGCTCAAGGACTGGATGGCAGAATGTGCAGTGTGGAAGGTGAAGGGATGAGGTGTCAGTGCTGGCACTGTGGTCCCTGTGGGATGCACCAGGGCGTTGCAGGGACAGGCAGCAGTGCCAGCTGCAGCAGCACAGCAGGGCAGCCATGGAGCCACCAAACCCTGGAGTGCAAGGGCAGTTATAGGGGTACACCAGGGCACCTTTCCAGAGCATCCCCCACACCAGTGTGCTCGACACTGATGTGCAGGAACTTAGAGCTGAATGAAAATCATCCAGTCATGGAATGGTGGGGTTGGAAGGGACCTTAGAGACCACCCAGTGCCATCCCCTGTCATGGGCAGGGACATCTCCTACTACCCTAGGTTGCTCCAAGCCCTGTCCAGCCTGGCCTTGGGCACTTCCAGGGATGGGGCAGCCACAGCTTCTCTGGGCACTCTGTGCCAGGGCCTCCCCACCCTCACAGGGAAGGATTTATTCCTTATATTTAATCCAAATCTACCCTCTTTCAGTATAAAATGTCTGCACAGGCTCACAGGTTTGCAAACCTTTATGAGCCTCTCTGGAAAGAGTCACTGGAGGCCTGGGCATGACAGCAGGGTCATTGCTGCTTCTCCACACATGTTCTGTTTCCCAAAATGGCCAGGCAATGTAGTTTTGACAAAAATTGGAGATAGTAGTGGAAATCAGAGCATTTCTTGTGGAGCTCTGATGACCAAAGGCTCTTCATTCTGTTTTCCATGGAAAACTGCTGAGAGGAAAAGGGACAACTCTGGAAAGTCCCGCTGCTCCACCTGCAGCTGGATGCACTTGTTTGGGCTGGGATGGAGTTAATTTTCTTCCCAGTAGCTGGTGTGGGGCTGTTTTGGGTTTGTGCTGAATACAGCATTGATAACACAGGGATGTTTCTGTTCCTGCTGAACAGGGCTTGCACAGTGCCAAGGACGTTTCTATTCCACCAGTGAGGAGCCTGGGGGTGCTAAGGGACACAGGTGGGACAGCTGATCCCAGCTGGCTCCAGGGACACACAGCCTGTGTGGCCTCGTGCTCAGCACACAGAGCTGGGAGGAGAAGAGGGAAAGGGGAACATTTGGAGTGTTTGTCTTCCCCAGGCACTCGTGACAGAGCTCTGCTCTCCTGGGGAAAGCTGAACACCTGCTGCCCATGGCGAGTGGGGAATGAATTCCTTGTTTTGCTCTGCCTGCATACGTGACTTTTGCTTCCCATTTTAAACTGCTTTTGTCTCAATCCATGAGTTTTCTCACTTTTCTCACCCCTCACACTGTGAGCAAGTGGCTCCATGGGGCTGAGATGTTGGCTGGAATTAAACCACCTCACCAGGGAGGGAGGATGCTGTGGGCATGAAATGATGCTCCCTGGGATTGTCTCTCCACATCTCAAGCAGGGCATTCTGCATTTTATGTCCTGCATCAATCTTATCTAATGCCTTAAACTTCTCTTTCTGATAGTGAAATTATTTTTAAAATCTTGTCATTTACTCATTTGAGGAAACTCTCTTTTCTCTGGAGAAATGATTCCATCGTTCTGCTCAGTAAAGAAGAAATTAAACATGATCGTATTAATTATGGTTCCTCATTTAACATAAAGCTGTAATCAAATGGCTTTTATCTCTAAACAGTTGTGGCAGTGGTACTAAAAAACTGTGACATTAAAGGCTTGTGCTTAACTTCAGAATGCTTGAATTATACATCTCAGAAGAAACTGATGCCACACTGAGAAAGGTACAACCTTTTAATCTTCAAGCAGAAACATGGAGGTGCAAAACACTTTAAAAAAGAAACAAACTTCTGCTTAATTTCCAGATCTGAAATATACATATATATTTATAATATAATACCAGAGGGTTTTTTCTTAGATTTAAGCCATAGTGCCTTCTTTTGAAAGGATGGTGCAGGCTGGTTGGGCATCTTCTGACAAAGCCCATGAAACAAAAACATGTCAAGAACACATGGAGTGTGCAAAGCAGGAGAACTAGAATTTGTCACTTCTGGCAGGGCTGGACTCAATGGGCTCCTGCCATCCTGGTGGAGACTGCTGGTGTCTGTGGCTCCAAAGTCAGCCTCAGATTTGAGGACTGACTTCCTGAGCCAGAAAAACCAGAAGCATTTCTGTCTTCATTTTGGGAAAACACTTCCTTCAATTCAGGAGCCAGAGCAGCTCAAACAGCCTCCTACAAGGAAGAAAAGTAGGAAATGGTCAGTGGGGCTGCTCAGAACGAGTCACAGAGGGTTCCTTCTATAGGAAACACCAAACTGCTATTTTGGGTTCAAAATCACAACAGTGGTGTTTGGAGGGGGGTGATTTTTTTTAATATTTACTTCTTCTGGAGTAGGGACGCTCCCATGTGAACCAGCTCCACTTCCCACACGGCTCTGTAGCTCAGTCCCTGCTGCCAGGCCATGCAGAAGGGTGTTGGAGAGCACTTGAAAGTTAAAGTTCTCCTTGAAACAGTGACCATCCACTTAACCCCTCCCCATAAAGTCCAGAGCTTGAGATAAAACTGCTCTCTGAGCCCTGCTTCCCAGTGTGTAAGGGTGCACTTTGATACCTGATAAAATCAATTGCTGGTAGCTCCTGGCTCCTGTGACTGAAGTGACACTGCTCGTAGAACTCCCGTCGACAGCTCCTAAATTCACAATTAAAAACATATTTTCAAGCTCTCTGTAAGACACAGAGCACAACCAGTGCTCGTACCTATTTCAAATCCCAGCATGTAAAATTGCAGAGTGGGTTGAAGGTGATATAATGTTATAAAGTGCACTTTGAGCTGGGTAAAAACACTCAAGGGGTTTATAGTTCCTGGGAATTGTCATCTCTGCTGCCTGGGGAATCTGTCATGTGGTGAACAACAGTATTCACTCAGATTTCTAGCATGCATTCAAGGGACTGTGCTCAGGGGGAACATAAATATGAGCTATTCCCTCCATATTTGCATCATTATAACACTGTTTTCACTCAGTACCCAGACAAATGGATCTGGGCAGCAAGGGGCAGAAACAGCCTCCTGTGAACAGGAGCTGTGGTAAAAGGCATGGATGTGCCAGTGTTACAGCACAGGGGCAAGCCAAGCCCTCAGGAGCTGGGGACCCATCCCTTGCAGCCTGGATCCAGCGCAGCCCCTGAGGAAGGAGGCCTGGATCACACGTGTTTGCTATCCCCCACCTCTCCCAGACTGGAACCTGCAGCATGAACCCAGTGCAAAAAGCTCTGTACCGACAAACTCTACAAATTCCCGCAAATGCCCAATTGCACCTCATCCCCGTGCCGGCACCGCAGCACCCCCAGCTCTCCGAGCCACCTTGGCTGCTGGCAAGGGACGCGGCTGTGGCACAGGAGGGCAATGCCCCACCGGGCTGGGACACCCACCCGTGCTGGGAATGAGTGCTGCCCGGGCATGTGGGGCGCAGGACAGCGGGACAGAGCCCCTCGCCCGGGCTGGATGTGCCCGAGGCCAGCCCGGCTCTGCTCTTCCCTTTCCCAGGCCAGGGGACACTCCCGGGGCTGGATATCAAAGGCCTCCTGCGACCCGCGTCGGCCAAAAAGCATAAATAAAACCTCCAGAGGAGTCACAGCAGTTCCCACAACAAGAAGTTACCAGCGGTTAACAAAGGATAAAAGCAAAGAGCCGAGCCCCCGGTTCCTTCCATCGGCACCACCCTGGAGCGGGAGGGTGTCCGTCGCTGCTGGAATCAAAGCCTTCCTCTCCATTGTCTCCTCGGCGGCGAGCACAGCCGGTGGCCCTCTGCCACGGCAGAGCTGGATGAAAGGAACCGGAGCCCCCAGGCAAGGGGACGGGGCTGCGGCTCCCGCTGCTGCTGCCTGCGCCGTGGGGCTGCGGCAAAGCCGCCCCGGCAGGGCCGGAGCAGAGCGGGCTCGCTGTGACCCGGCTCAGCCCGGCCCGGCCCAGCCCGGCCCGGCTCAGCTGCACGGCGGCCTCGCTGCAGGCTCCGAACTTCCCTGGCCCGGCATTCCAACGGGATGCTCGGTCCAGCGCGGTGCTGCTGCTCCAAACTCATCATCCTTGCTGAGCTCTGTCATTTGGATACTTTAACCCGGCCTGTCCACACGTGAAAGAGGACAGGGTTCCGGGATGGGCCCGTGTAGGGACCCCAGGAGCACTGCGGTGTCCCTGGCTGTGAAGCACTGAGCTGCTGGGATGATTTACCATCCTCTCCCTGTTTCACACACACATCACACTGCTCCTATTCCTGTACTTCCCCCTCAACGTCTCCTGGAGGTCACTTCCAGGACCAGGCTGGAGGAACCTTTGATCCAACAAACATTTATGTTTATTAAGGGAAGTTGATGACTGAGTCTGAATGAGACTATTTTAACTTAACCACCTTTATGGTGTCTCGTCTATATGGAGAGTCTGGACCCATTGCAGCCTGAGTTCTGCTGCTCTCCCCATCAACCTATGCAAGGAAGCAAATCTCTGCTTCATCCACAGGGAACTTGCTCCAACAGGGTCTCCCTCTATGACAATACTTGTAACAACCAAGCAGAAAGTAGTTCTTGAATAGGGAAGTAAATCTCTGCTCACCATTACCAGCAAAAGCAAGGTTTGCTGTCATGGACTATCTTTCAGGGAGACTCCTGACCTAAATGGGGCTTTTCATGAGAAATCCACTTAGTATTCCTCTAAAATTCCAGGAGGGTGAAATCCCCCACTCCTTCATCTCATTAAGGATGAAAGAATGCCAGGTATGTGGCAGGAATCTGGGGTGAGAGGAGGAGTGGGGTATATTTTAACCAAGTTGAAGAGAGGGAAAAATAAACTGATCTAAGGATGAGGATATGAAATATATTTCCCAGAGCTGAGAAGCAATGTCAGCCAGGAGCAATGTGCTGATGCACAAGGAACACAAAACTGAACTTAAGGGTGACATGTCAATGTGGGTGTGCTCAAGAAAGCACTTTGGGACCCTCTCAAAGCATTTTGCCTCTGGAGCACTGAGAGTTTATCAATTGATGGCTTCTAGATCAGGTGGGTTTATCTAAATGTAGTGGACAAAATGCTGGGAGGCAGCTGGTGCTCAAGGTGAGGGGGTGACAGAGTCCTGTGTACCACAGGGGACTTTTATTTAAACTGGTCATTCTAGCACAGACAGTTATTTCTAAAATTTCGTGGGGAAGCCCTGCGAAGCCCTCAAAGCAGAGCAGGGAGATCAGACCAGCAGGACTGTTCCTCATCTGGATGCAGTGCAGCTACTGCTCAGGTGCAGAAACAATTGTCAGTGAGGCAGAATAGTTTTACCCATTATTATTCTCCTTTGAAGGGAATGAAAACACCCCGAGGAGCAAAATCTCCACATCAAAAATGTTTAGTGGAAAGATAAGACCAAGCAAGCTCAGACAGTGCAGTGAGTGCCCAGCCTCCCAAACTTGTACAGGATGTTTTTCACACTCAGCAGAAGGAGCCATTTAGGAGCATGGAGCTCTCCAGGGAGAGCTGCAGAAAGCTCAGGTGATCATTTAGAGAAGGGGAAAATCAGCCTCTGCTGCAGCCAACAGCCTCCCTGCCCTCCTGGGCATCAGGGCACTCAGGAAAGTGTCACCACAGCAGCTCAGAGGCTTTAGAGGCTACAGGTTGCCATCATCCCTCAAACCTTCTCCCACCCAGAGGTCCACTGTGCATCCTTGCCTTCACCTAAAGGAAGGCACCCAATGCACCATGGTCTTCCTGCTATCCAACACCCTATTACCCACCATATTCCCAAAAAGCTCAAACAAGAGGAGCTTTCCAAAGGTCTCTCTCCTCTGGAATTCACTTGACATAGGTTTGAACAAAGCCATACCTCTTCCTTGCATTTCCTCTCCTTTTATGCTCATTTCTCCAGCCAGACCTGCCACAAGCTTCCCTGGGGATAAGCTTCCTCCAGATGTAACAGCCTGACTACTGGAAGTGCTGGAACTTGGATGCCTTCACAGAACATCACTGACAACATAAAAATGCTTTCCCCATCAACACTGCATATTTTCCTCCTGTCAGTTGAAGGGAGAAGCTGTTTCATGCTTCCCCTCAGTTCTGAAATAATTTAAAAGCTAAAAAAAATACTGTCCTGACTAAACCCAGGAATTTTAAGAGCACAAAACTTCCTCTGTCAGACCATAAATCCAGCTTGCTTCATACTCTGATAGTGGGGAACAGCAATTGCTTACAAATAAAAGCATATCTGCACAGTGATTCTCACCATACTTGTGACTTCTGCTGGCTTCAGGAAATGAGTGAAGATTTTTCCACTTGGCACACTGTGCACTGAGCACAGATGGACCAAGTCTTCACAATTTTCCTTGACCTCCCTCCTTCCCCAGAGGAGATGTGCATTCTGTGAAAGCCTCAGCCAGCACCACTGCTGAGACACAGAACTGAGGGCAGAGCAACAGCCATGAATTGTCACAGCAAACGTTGCCATAAGCTGGATCCATGAAAATGATCCTTTCATCACAGCCTCTGCTGCATTAGAAAATGAGAATCAAGTCCACTGCTCAAAAAGAGAAAGAAAAGGCCTCTAAGGGTGTAAAAAAAAAAAGCAATATAACTTAAACAGCAAAAAAATCCCTTGAAACTATGACACCTTGCTAACACGAGGGCTGCGATCGTGTGAACAAGGAGGGGGAAAAGCTGTTTGTCAACTACACACAGGGAGCTGAGTGCCTGAAAAGGAATGAAAGGAGCCTGAAAAACTCTTGGCAAGCCATGCTCAGGGTCTGAGCCATTTCAAACCGAGTTCTGTTGCAGCTGATGCTCGCCCCCTGCACACAGCAGTGGGAGTGAGCAATGGGAATCGGCACAGCTGCTCTGTGCCTGCCATCGGGTGGAAATCCCACCATATGACTTTGGGGATAATGTTAAATCCATTACAGCATTCTCCTCTCCCCTGCTCATCCCACACAAGCTTCAAAACTTGTGGTTTATGACTGACTGCCAGAGGATCACCGTGGGCTGTCTCTGGAGGGATAATCCTAAATTTTAAGTGACATTTCATGGGCATCTTCTCTTTCTTCCAAGACACTGTCTTACACAGCACATTAAGTATTCCAGAGATTAATAACTGGAGCGGAGAGTTCTAATCTTGGTGTCCTAACAGAGATTTAGCAAAGAACATGTTTGAAGTTACTGTGGCACAGGAAGCATAAGAAGCCTTGAGGCCCCAAAGTGAGGCTCGTTGGCAGCTCCAAAGGAAATCTGGGACATGGGACACGTGACGGATGTTCAGTCTCCAGGGCTGCTCACTGACGTGGTGTTTCCACCTAGAGCAGATCTTAGGGACCCTGTGAAAGGTGGGACCCAGTTTGAGCTCTCTTTTAAATAGACCAAACTCAGCACTGCTGTGAAATTGTACTTTTGTATTCTTTGACCTGAACTAGGGCATAACTGAATTGCATAACCAGGTTACAGATTGCTTTGAACTTAATTTACCAAGGACCAAATGGGAACCACTTGACCATCTCAGCCCTGGCTCAGCTAGGAGGACACCTGCCAGGATAAACACAGCAGTGATTCTGAGGTTGCTGGCACAGCAGCTCGCTCAGCTCACCCTGCCACCACTTGCCAAAGGCCCTCACAGCAGCACTTTGAGATTCCTGTCCACAGCAGGATTATTCTTCCTCCTACTGCTCCTCACACAACCAAAAGTCCCATTAAAAAGAGGTCTAGCAGGTGTCTTTTGGCCTGTTCCCCTCTCAGGGGGCATAAACCACAGGAGACAGCCCAAGCCCCCTGTGGGTTTGGAGAGCCCTGTGCCACTTACATGGAACACAACCAAATTCTTCTACACGTGGGGATGAGAAAATCTTGCCACAAGTGCTACAATGGTGCAGCTCCACAAGGACTCCAACACTACTGTCCAAAGTGACACCCCCATTGTGTCCTCCTGCCCTCAGCACCACTCACTCCTTCCATTTCTCTCTCCTGCCAGCACCAATGCTTAGGGAGCACTACAGCAAATCATAACCAGGGAACTGAGTAAAATTCATCCCATTCTGCAATGTTCATGCTTTTCATGGTGCTGCTCCAAGCACCTGAATGGCCACCAGCACCTGTGACAGTGATCACCTTGTCCAAATTCATCAGTTACTCCGGCTGCTGTGGCACAAAGTAACAAATTAATAGCTAATATTCAGGAGATTATAAAATTATGCTTCCTTAAAGCTGTTTAAGCAGCTGCTCTGGCATCTCTTTGCAGAATTAGACAGCTCTGCTTTGGATTAATGCAAGAGAAGTGGCTGGCATGATTTAGCCAAAGGTTTAGAAGTCACATAATCATGCATTATACATGCCTTTTCAGACCCTCATTCTGGAACAGTTTTATGCACAACACACTTATCTATTCAGCAGGCAACACCAAGTATCAGAACTATTTCCATACCTTGGGTAGTCCCTCTGCCCAGTGTGGCTAAAGATGGGTCAGAAGGGGTCAAATAGCAATGGGACATCATTTACTCCAAGTCACTGAGATCAGAAAAGGCATGTTGGGGTGTAACTTCGCTGGTTTCAGCACAGCATGTTTTTCCACATTCTTTACTACCCACAGAATTCCCTTAATTGTCCTAAGAACTGCCTCCAGGCAGCTAGGGATAGGATTAATAGTCTAAACTTGAGGTCACCTGGAGGCAGCCAGCTCCCTTCTGGGACTGTCCAGTGCTGGGTACCAAAGGAACTGTGTGAGAACTGGTCTGCAACAACACTTCCCTCACAAGCTCTCTGAAAAACACTCAATGCACAGGTGAGACCTCAATATTTGCCCATAAATTTCTTTTTTTTTAAAAAATTGTAAATCTTGGTTAATACTTTTGAATCAAAAAATCTCATCCTGTGGCAACCAACTTCAGCACAAGCAAGTTCCTCAGGTTCTTGAATCTGCCAAATGAAAACTTACCCTGATGCTATGTAGCCATTGGGGACACCAAATCACCAGCTCTACACTTCCTTTATATCAGTTACAGTCTGGATATTTTCCCCATTACCTTGACTTTTTCAGCTTTTGCCAAAGTGATGGGGTCTCCTTAGGTTTGGGTTCAGCACTCAGTATGGATTACTCCTTTGGGAAAGCAACAAGTTGTTCAGTGTGACAGCTGAATCCCCAGGCAAATTTAAGCTGGAACATATTGTACAGCAGGACAGGGGCACGGCTGCCAACCTGTGTTTTTAAGCAAGGTACAACCAATCAAACCCATCCTCATAGCTCTAAAGAGGTGAAATCACTGAAACACATTAAGTTAGTGGTAAAGAAAAACACTTTGCTTTATTGCTACAACAACTTTTGATCAAAAAGTCCCATCAATGAGCTGCCCTGCTCAGCCTGCAGAACAACTTAAGGGCAGCACAAGGCTGGGCAGTGCCTCTGGGGACTCTGCTTTATGGAGGGCTGTGTCTTTATGTGCCCAGCTCTCCAGTTTCAACCACAACATCGGTTATCTCTGACATCGACGGAGACAAGAAGTACCTGCTGGTTATTTGGTGGTGGTTTAGCAGGAAGGAGCTGAACACGAGGCCTCGCGAGGCAGGGTTGAGCTCAGTCCCCTGGTCCCCTGCGGCACGACCTGCCCCACATGTCCCGACAGGCGATTGTGAGACGGGCAAGGGGGACGCCTGCTGGGCAGCCTGCCTCGCTACAGCCCAGCTGCAATAAAAACCATATAAAACCAGGCCGTTTCATCACATTTAAAAAAGCTGTAAAACATACACTCTCCTAAAAGCCCGAGCCTCACTGTGACAGTCTCCAAGAGGCAGTTTTCCTCTCCGAGAGCAGCACTGAGCTGCTCCAGCCATGCCAGCGTGTCCTGCCCTCCGCGGCCAAGGGGCTGGACGGGATCTGTGTGCCCGCAGCAGCCAGCAAGGCTCCGCCCTGCTGCACACCGGGAACTCTCCCTGCAGCGCCGGGGGTGCTGAGGACAGGGCTATGGCTGCTCACTGGGGTTCCCTGTGCCCGAGGCCCTGCTGGGAGCCTCTGCTGCCCGTGGGGCCTGCTTGGGCAGGCGGATGGGAACATAGA
Organism: Anthoscopus minutus; assembly: GCA_013399455.1. Lineage (NCBI taxonomy): Eukaryota > Metazoa > Chordata > Aves > Passeriformes > Paridae > Anthoscopus > Anthoscopus minutus. The sequence goes on along the minus strand of VWYI01020870.1, from coordinate 8,383 downwards.
CATTGGAAGCACAGTGCTCCTTGAGGTATTCCCCCCCTTTCTCCTCATAGTCCTTCCTGCTTATCCAGCCCTCCTCACGGCTCATGTGTTCCACTGCCCAGTCCCGAGCCCCGTACCAGGCATCCAAGATGGGGCTGGAAGCAAGGTGAACCTGGATGGAAGGAAAACAGAACAACAGTGTCAACTCAGCACAAGAAAGGGAAGCCCTTTTTACCCTGGTTACAATGGTATATGACACAAACAACTGAATTTCAGAAATTTGAGGCGATTACTCAGTGTGTCTCAGAAAGAATAGGGATGGGTTCAAGTGTGTTTTCACCATGTTATCAATCAGTTTGGAAATTTTCCAGCCAAACATGTCCTTTAGTAGAAGCAGACTTTCCCTACACACTATGCTGTCTTCACAAAGTGCAACTGAATCTTGGCTTAACCTGCATCTTCTCAGGTCAAAAAGCTGTTTGCAGAATCTTGCCTTAAAACTCCATGCCCATGCTCCAATTACATCTGAACTCAGAAGAGCAGGCTATTCACATCAACATCATAGCAATACACACACCTGAAAGGATGACTGGAATGGCCTCATTTCCAGGAGTTCCTTCTGGATTCTGGCTTTCAGTCCAGGGTACATTGTATTTCCACCAGTGAGGAAAACATTCTGGACAAGGATAGCCTGTTGTTCCTTTGAATACCTGTGAAGAACAAGAACAGCTTCAGCCTTTCTCAAGGACATCTGCCCTATGAACTGGAACAGCTATGGGGAATTACTGCTACCTTGTCCCAGGATTCACTTTGAGAAACTTCATTTTCCTAGCAGGAGAAACCTCGTTTGTTTTCTGGAAATTAAGGAGGTGGCAGAAAAAATCCTGAAAGCACTCAGTACCCCATAAATCAACAGCTGGGTTTCTTTCAAGTGCTGAAATTGTTATCTTTCAGAAAACATGATCTCCTATGTTCACACAGTTCAGAGGTGACATTCCATCACTGCTAATATGTCTGGAAATGTCCAGCAGGTGTGCCTGTACCTTAATTCTAAAAAGTTACCCCTGATTTTGGTCTCCCAGAACCAGAAACTGCCAGCTCACTGTTGCAAGTGTTTGTTGTTTCCCTCAATAACAAGTTGGACCAGGGATCTCTAAAGTGGGGTCTGTGCAAAACAATCCAGTGGGGTGTAGCAAGACAAATTGATAAATACATTCAAAAAGTATTTATTTCGCCTTTATCTCAATTATTTTTTAATTTCTGTTTTTGTGTATGTTTTAAAATGTTCACAATACATTAGTTTAGTAGTAGCTGCAGTTTACAAATATACATATATTGGAGGTGTGTGCTCAAAAATTTTTCTTTGATGGAGTTATTGATCAAAACTCAGTAGACTCACTGATTTAAACAGAGTTACATGTGGCTTTCAGGAAGACATGTCTAACCTGCAGTGCTTGATCCCCACCAAAAAGAACCACTCAACATATTTTCTCAAATTATTGCTAAACCCCCAACACTTCAAAAGCTGGTATCAAATGAAGAATAGGTTGTCTAAAATAAATAGGTCTGGAAACTCACCTCTCAAGGACGTATTGCATGGTTTCTGCTATACCAGCCTGGTCCTCTCCTATCAGGGAGGGCTGGAAGACAATCTCTGGAGCCCTGATTCTTTCAGTGCCAAGGAAAAGCTGGTGGTACTCTGCCAGGTTAAACACGGGCTTTAAAAACATAGAGAAGCAGTGAGGAATTATGTTAAAGAACAGTAATATTCTAGAATAAGCAACATTTCCAAACAATGCTGTACAAAAACCCAGATGGTAATGCTCCCACAGAGAAACAGCATTATGCTAAAGGTTCCAAAAGGCCAGGGAAGCTGGACTTTTCCTATAATTTATTTTGCTTGGAGCCACATAATTCTAAGGCTCAACCTCCCAAGTTGAAAGCTGTGTCCACTGGGATATCAGGCTATGGATCACAGACAAAAACACTTGAGCAGAACTCTTCTTCCTTCATAGCACAGCACTGCAACACCAGGCACTGCCTGCAGAGTGACCCAAGAGGGAATTCTCTTCCTAAACCACCAGCTAAGATTGCCAGGATTTCTCTCTTAATCTCCTTTTTGGGTAGTTTAAGCATCTCTTCCCAGAGCAGGCAAACAATGTTTGCATGAGGAGAAATGTCAGCAGACTGGCTGGACAACTGGGAGGTAAACCCCTGGCACGAGGTGTAAATACAGAAACCAAACCTGCACTGCAGCAACAGGCTTCTCAACTTCAGGCTGCTCCTCAGCAAATAAAGGTTCAAACTCATTAATACTTTCCACATCCTCCAGGGACTGCTCACTGCCCAGTGGATCCAAGTCAGGAGTCTGCAAACAGAGCATTTGCTTAGCTCAGGTGTGTGATTTCACTTCTGGGGACACGGCTGGAAAACTCAGTTTCCTCAAATCTCAACTGTTTAACATGCCTGAAAGCAAATATGCCCCAGGAAAAAGAAATACAGACATTCACACAAAACACAAAAATCAAACACTTCCAAGAAATTTTTCCCAATGCCAGCTCAGAAATCCAGGCCTCAGTCACCAGGCTGACTGTCAGAATCCCAGACAGCCATGTCCTAAGCATAACAGTATATTAAAACTTAGTAAAATAGATTTTTATATTGGTTAAAACCTGGTACCCTCCCAGCACCTCTAACTGCTCTATAATTACCATTAATTCCCTATTTTGCTTGTGTGGGACTGGAAAATAAATATTTGCTAGCTACAAAGCCATCAAACAATTTTTGTGCTCAACTATTTGCTCACAGGATACACCAAACTCCCTCTTATTTTATACAGATGTGAAGCTCTTTCCTAATGAAAAGCACCACTCAAAATCCTACAAGACTCCTGCTGTGAGGTAGTAGCAGCTTTTGAAAGATCTTTATTTTTGTGTTACAATGTTACCTCTGCGATTTGTTTGCTAAATATTTGCGTTGGATATTTGACAGTTGAAACATTTGTTGCAATTCCAGGATGAGTTAAAATTACAACCTTCAAATATTCTTAAGTATCTATTTTATACATACTTACCAAGCCAATTACTGAAACTGACGTTTAGAAGTGTTCATTGTTAAAATGTAAAAAAAATGTAGCCTCATGAAGTCCTGTTAAATGCATTTCTTTTTATGTCTTATAAAAAAAGGAAAAAGACAAAACCAGAAAGATACAGACAACTCAGCTGAACAGCCAGTCTTACAAAGGGATTCTGCAGTAATTCTAAGTGCTCTCTCAAGGTCCGGACCAAATAACAAAGCTTGTGAATTCATTCTGAGGTCTGAGACTGCACCTAGCAAAGAGCATGGGTGTGGGAGATGTTGGAATTTAGGCAGTCACTGAGAAAAATCACAGCTAACTCCTAATCTTTCAATTCTTTTTTTCTAGAGCATCTTCTTTTGACAGAAGGCAGGAAGATTCTTCACCACAATAAACCAATCACCTCCCTGAATTTTGCTGAAGCACAAACATCCTGATTCTTACACTGATAATCATAGAATCATGGGATGGTTTGGGTTCCAAAGGGACCTCAAAAGCTTACACAGTTCCACCCACTTCCACGGGCAGGGACACCTTCCACTAGATCAGGTAGCTCCAAGCTGGCCTTGAACACTTCCAGGGATGGGCTAGCCACAGATTCTCTGGGCAACCAAAATAAGGATCTCTCTTCTGTGCTTCAATTTTGTTTTTCTCTCTACCTTTTCCCTGAACAGAGGCTGATTAAGCTCTGTCTAAAGTGATTTGAAAGGCAATTAAAAGCACGTGCACAACAAGCCTCAGAGCACCTCGTGGCAGCAACTGCTGTGTGCTGGGCCTGTGTCAGCCTGGCAAAGCAGACAAGGAGCAGAATTCTCATCTTCAAGACAACTCCAACAACCAAGCATGGTAATTATTCCTTCATTAAGGAACCAAAACAGAACATGCTGCTTAAAGGCACCAAAAATAGACAGCTACAATGAAGGTGGGGTTGGTTGTTTACCACAAAGTTCTCTTAAAGCACCTGAAGGGGAAGAAGAGAAAGTTTCAACTACTGTTTTTAACAAAAAGACTGATGAGTTTCCCTGTGTCTTTAAATAGAAGGCTACTAAAGATTAAGGATGGTTGTCTCAGGACATTCTCTCTGAAAAGAGAGAAGCAGTTGCCAACTTCATAATGACTTTTAGTGTGTTAAAGAAAAAGCTTTGTTCATCAATGGAAGCCTGAAAGGACACATTTTCAAGCACAGAAGTTTAATTCTTTTAGAGATAAAACGAGGATTAACTTGATGAAAACATCCTACCTCAGGCTTGCTATCCACAACATCTACTTCAATATTGACTTCTGACTGTAGGATTTTCTGCTTTGTTTGCTCAACAGACAGACTCAATTTGTTGATGTAAGACTGAAGTTCTTCTGCAGAGTCCATGTTCAGCTCCACCAAAGCTTTGTGAAACTGATCCATCTGACCATCTTCTAAAAGTTCCTGTGGACAGATCAGAGTTAGCTGTGATGAACAAGACAGGGCAACCACAGCAGTCAGCAGTGATGTACAGAAACTCTGCTTGCATGACAAGACTATGATGCACACACTTTGACAGCATTTGAAGTATTTCCCAAAAGAAGTGCTATTCAGAAAATTAAAATGTTCCCTGCATCAATAATCTATTATCTCAAAAGTAACTGTGGCAAGCTCCTATCAGAGAACACCCACGACACTCACAGCTTCTTTACCATGATGTGTGACCTTCTGATAAAGCTGAGGACAGCCTGCTCTCCTCCCAAGCTACCACACTGAAACTCTGCCTTCACTACCTGCACATACAGCAACCTGTCCAGCCTCTCCTGGTCCAGCTGCAGCTTTTCCTCCCGACGCCGCGCGTTGAGCTCCTGAAGCCGCCGCAGCTGCTGCTGCCTCTTCTCCTGCTTCTCCTCAGATGCCACAGTGCTGCCCAGCAGCTTGTTGGAGAAAGGCAGCTGCATCTTGTGCACATTGTTCTCGTAGTACTCTGGGCACCGCCACTTCTGCAGCTCTGGCCATTTGGAAAGCAAAGTGACTTTTTGTTCTGGCAGCCCAAACTGATTCGCGAGTTATGCGCGCCCCGTGTGAAGGATGAAAGGCGAGGAAAGAAAGCAAAAATAGTGCAAGCACAGAATTTTGTCACCTCTTGGCAGCTGTTCCCAAGCTTGGCTGTCTCCTCTGAGCACTGCCTCCAGGTCACACACCCAGTGCAGGCAGCCTGAGTGCTCTGACCTCCAGGAAACACCGAGTACTACAAAGTGCAAGTGCACACTGAAACTTCTCTGCCCAAGGGGAAGAAGAGCTCCCACACATTTCCAAGGAAGGCTCATTCACATGAGACAAATTTAAAGAAAACACTTTTCTTTACGTCCTACTTCAGATGACATTTTCCATAGAAATTTTAAAACTTATTTAATTCATACAAAGTCATGGGAAATTCATGTGCAACTTTGGAAACCTTAAAGCAGATATAAAACACAGAAATCCTAACCAACTTAGAGGTTTTGTGACATATAAAGGAAGCAATAAGCTCATTTTAAATTCTTTTCCGCTGAAAGAATCACAATTTCATTCACTGAAAAATTTAAATAGTACAGATTTTTTTTTGTTGTTACAGTAATAGTTAAATTTCATTTCTGTCTTAATTTTAAATGTTAAACCACTGTTAAGCATGAGGCAGGCTACAACAAAGAAAGCAAAACAGAAATAGGATACGTCTGGAAGAATTCAACTTCGAAACAAGAGGTAGAAAGGACAAACTAAGTGTGGGTGAGCACCAGCTGTGGTGAATTAGAGCTGGTTTTACCTTCTATGTAGTCCTGGGCGATGTAGCTGTGCTCGTGCAGGATCTCCTCCATGCGGCTCAGGGTGATGGCTGCGAAATGCCCGGGGTATTTCAGCTGCAGCAGCCGCTGCAGGTACACAGCAGCCTGGCAGCCCCCCAGGTTAATGCGCTTGCAGTTCTTGGCATCCAGCCTGGAAATGCAAACAGGCACAGCTCAGGATGGGGGAATCCACAGGAAATCAAACACAGCTCCTGCTCTCCCCTGAATTATTTGATTTCTATAGGTGAATATTCAGAGATAAATATTTCAAGGTTCAGTTACCAGAAAATCTAGTTTTCTCAGGCAACAGCATAATCACGGCTGTGTTCGCTGTTTTATTCTGAAAGGCTCTGTTCTGCTTTTAACAAAAATCCCAAATATTAAATAATTTTGGCTTCAGCAAGATGTTCAAACAAGAGAAGTGATGGGTTGTGGACATGATTTTCTGAGCCTGAGAGAGTTTTCAGCCTATCAGTGGCTGATCTGTTCCCAAGGGAAAGTCTTTTGGGAAACTTTCTCTTTCAAGGGCTGTTTGTTGTAAATAGGTTTTGGTTCTCAGAACAATGTCACACAGCTGCTCTGAATGGGTTTTTCTCTTGTCCCACCAATGGCACCAGAGAGGTTCCTTTGGCCAGTCATGTTAGCCTGTATGGGAACACCTGATAAAAAGGGTTGCAAACCCCAAAATAAAAACTTGTACTTCATTGAAATCAAACCTCACTATTATAATTTGAGTCTACTCTTCTATTTAGTGTCCATAAACAACAATGGGTAGTGGTGCTAAAAGTAGTTTTTTAACCTTTGTAATGCTTTGGTTGGTTGTATGAGTGTAAACCTTGAAAATGTGAAGCATTTACTAGATATAATAAAGCCATGTCCTGCAGTAAGAATTAAAAAAGAGAAAAAAGTAAAAAGAGAGAGTAGAGCAATGTAGCAGAATAACCAGAATGACAAAAGCCTCAAGCACTACAGAAGTCTCACACACAGAGCACTTCACTTTGTCCCAAAGCTGCTTTAAAACCTAAAGTATGCTTTTTAATGCCCAGTTTCACTTGGGGCACATATCCCCCTTCTCCCTTCAAAAGTACACATCAAGGCACAATTGGCAACTAAAACACAACATTTACAAGAGCTGCACTGCTTCTTCAATTCAAACTCAACAGAACTTAGCAAAATCTGCAGACCTGGTTTTAACTTATCAGTATAAATTAATACAAGAGTTAATAGTGCAGGGCTGGAGGAAGAGGTATTTGAATTGCCTGAAAGCCAGTGGTTACACTGGACTTGACACACCCAGAACTCACCTGCCTTCTAAGACTGGCAAAATGTGTGTGCACTGGTACCCTGAGGATATCACCAAACCACTGCAGGGCCAGCTCTGCCTTCTGTTGTGATAAAAGCTGTACAGGCTGTCCACACCATAGGACACTTTTGGCACTTGGTAGCACTCAAAGAGGAGCTCAGACATCATCTGCCTTGAGTACAGAGGATTGCAAACTGCTTCTGTCAGAACAAGTGGGTGATCCACACAGCCCTGGGAGAGGCAAGGGGAAAGAACAGTGAAATAGGTATAAAAGGAATATCCAGAGTCAGTTATCTGTGCTTCTTAAGCATCAGCAAAAACTCCTCCAAAATAGGCATGAGAAAGCACTTTATGTGCAGAGTATTAATCATGGAAGTTAGATTATATCTACTGTCTAAGGGGGTAAAAAAGATGTTAACACAAATCCAACCAAAGAATAAACTCATAATGGTGGAGAAGAATGGACTTTTCAATGCATATATTATTAAATTATTAAAATATTAAAAAATATTATTAAAAGGCATATATTATTTAAAGACGTTAAATTATTAAAAGTCTAAGTAACCAAAAATTATGCAATGAGGAAGTGAGTGAAAACCAGTGGAAGTTTAGTTCCACTCTGGGTAAAGCTTTCAAACTGGTGTTGTCATGCTGGCAAAGAGCTCCATGGTTTAAGAAGTAACTCTCAACACAGCTGGGCATGCAGGCGATCAGTAAACACCACTAGTAAGAGCATTACCCAACAGTAAGTTTAAAGAAGCACATTTAATTAGATAGTAAGGAAAGATTCCTCTCTGTGAGCGTGGTGAGGCCCTGGCACAGCTTGCCCAGGGAAGCTGTAGCTGCCTCATCTCTGGAAGTGTCCAAGGCCAGGCTGCACGAAAATCTGAGCAACCTGGTCCAGTGGAAGCTGTCCATGCCCATGGCAAGGGGGGGAGTGAGGTGCTCGTCACAGTCCCTTCCAACCCAAACCATTCTGGGGTCCACTGGCGGCTCAGGCCCGGCCCGCCGCTACCTGCGAGGAGACGCCGAGGCGCTGGAAGACGTGGTCGAGGAGCAGCTCCTGCAGCTCCAGCTGGACGGGCACGTTGCGATCGAAGGGCGAGCGCAGCAGCCAGCGCAGGGGCTCGGGGCTGCCCAGGTCGTTCCCCACTTGGGTCTCTGCGCCGGCCCCGCCTCGGGCCCCGCGGCTCCGCGCCGCCAGCGAGCGGAACCGCAGCAGCGGCTCGGCGGGGACGGCG